>JBCJKH010056117.1:0-20925 GCA_039877255.1 Loriculus beryllinus | reverse complement strand
TCAATACATGTGTAGAAGAGGTCACTTCTAAAAAGGTATGTAAAGGACAAGAGTTAGGTGTAGTCATTGAAGAGGAATAATCATCTCCCATATCACATCCTTAATTTTTGCACTCGTATTTCATCACTGTAGAACTCCACTGGTTTCTAATGGATAACCACAGAAATTAATATTAATAAAGTTGTACAGCTGAGTCATAAATGAGATGACCTTTAGTGACACATTTGCCATTTAAACAGAACATAAGTGAGACTGCTGAACATTTAGTGACAGCCTTCAACCAATTCTCTAGGGAAATCAGGAGCAGTTTACCTGTCATTAACAGTTATTGCTAGCAGAAATTGCCAATTAAAATCTATAATTTCACAATTAATAGATTTTATGCAATGTGACTCGTTGGTTTTTTTATTGTATTCTATGCCAGGGAGCTCAGTAATAATTAAGTCACATAACTGATTGCTAGATTGCACAACCTGATAAAAACTTTATTGCATTACAAAGTACAAAGATAGAGGCAGTTCAACAGAAACACTGGATGCTGAATAAAAGATCCTACATTTGCATTCCTTGTTAAAACTGATTTGTTTGTTTTTACACACAAATTAACACTGGCATTCTCACTGGCTGTACACCTGTGCAGAACATAACTGAAAAAGGGAACCAGCCTGGCTGAGACTACTGCAACTCACCACAATAAAGATACTGTTTTGGTAAAAAACTGACTCAGGATTTGCTCCATGTAGTTCTGAACTAGAGTAGTTTAACCTGTGGGAGGCTGGACTAGATGACTTTTGAAGGTCCCTTCCAACCCAAACTATTCTATGATGCTGTGAATTTTTCTAGGACTTGGTAAACCTTAACTTGTTTTGTATAATGTCAAGTTTCTACATTACTTCTAAACTTATGGAACTGTGTGTTCAAACAAGTTTGAAATAATACACACCCCAATGTAGCATCCAAGGGGTAATGTGCTTTTATCAATTACTTCATTTGTACCTGTCTCAATTCACCTATAATTTTTTCATACTAACCAGTATCAGTGCCAGTTAGTTAAAACCTTACACACATAGAAATGGGTTTCAGAGAAAATCAGTAGCATGGTTCCTGCCCCTATGATCTGACATGCAGATTAGCAGTCATTGATAAAAGCAATGCCTGTGACTGAAAAAGAGTTGCACAAAACATGTCATATTTTTCATTCAGCCCAAAATATAGCATCTTCCTTGTTAATATGAATGTTAAAACAAGAACACAGAGAAAATTCAAAGAAAAGATAAAATAAGAGGAGGAATATAAGAGAAAGTATATTATTAAGAGTCAAAGTATACTGTGATAAAGAAAGTAGAAGGAAAAGTAAGATTCTTAATATCCAACAGAAAAATCTTTCTTTCCTGCATACTGAAATACCCGAGTGCTAAATCTCAACAGCTTCATGAAAGATCGAGACTCTGGTCCTTAGGCAGAGCAACAATTCTGAGCTGTTAAGCAACTCAGAAAACCATACCAGCCTGGAAACAAGAGAATGTGGTCCTGCTCATATAGAAAATGTAACACTAAAAGTATTAACCAAAATAAAGTATATTTAATCACACAAAAGTCAGAAGTTAATTACCTGTAATCAGTGCCATTCACAGCAGTCCATGTATATGTCCTGTTTCCTTTATCAATATATCTCTACAAAGAGATAATGATGAAACAAATAAATTAACTTAGGAGCATTAACAAGGGTGGCCTTTACTTGAGAAACACAGTGTAAAATCAAGTACAAATCTCTTGGAAGTCTGTTTATTATTTTGCTAAAATTACAAGTTGAGCTGCAATTCCTTTTCTTAAACATTTTCCAAACATATTATGCCGAAGAATCACCCTCATCTTTTTTATTTAACATTACGAAAATGCAAACTTAAATAAAACCAAAAAATATCACCTATCATTTTCCCTTTTAAATTCATTAGCCAGGCCTATGTAAACTTTTTCCTATGTGATTGAAATTTGATAAAAGATATTATCTCTCTTATGCATTTAAAGTATTTTGCAGTTAAACTATGAAAAGTTAAAACCTCAATTATACACAGACTTTTTAGGTAGCTCTTTAACCACAAAACCACCCAGTGCTTGTCCTTTCAGGTCACAGTACCACTGGCTAAATGCATTTAGCTTTTATACTATATCTACAGGCACAGCCAGGTAATCTTGACTGTAGACACAGCCTATGCTAAACTTACATACATTTGTAATCTCATTAGGAGGGTCTTGTTTCTGTGAAAAATTTAACATTGAAGGAAATGTTTATTTTGAAATAACTTAATACATTAGGATAAGCTTTACCATTCATTTTCTTTTGCTATGAAAAATTATGTGATAGACATAGTCCCACGGTTCCCCATAGATTTGATCATTATTGCATCTGGTTGACATCATTATACTCAGTTTTCCACTTTGAAAACTACAAGTTTATGCCAGCTGCAACATACTATTATTTTACAATCAGAGATTTGTAAGTATGCCAGCAATGAAGTCTGTGCAGCTGGTGTGCTGCAACATTACAAACATCAGTGAAAGGTACCACAGGTATATTTTACATGGCTTTTGTTTCCTGTGGTAAAATAAGTGTGAAAATTACTATGGTTATGAAAAATAGATCTTTCTTTTTCTTTTTTTTTTTTTTTTTTTTTACATTTATAATTTGAAACCTTCTCATTATACATCTGCTGCTTTTCAGTATAGCATGATGTGTAAATAATGTAATAATCATTTTTGGAAGAAAACCAAAAAAAGGTAAAAATAAAGAGAAAAAAAAAGATGCCTATATCAGAGCCTAATGGCCTGAAATACTTAATATTTGAAGTGAAAAGGTGGCTGAAGAGATTCCTCTCCAAGCTTATTTATATTTAATAATGTGCTTACACTATTACTTCAGCTAAAGAGTCAGTACACTTGAACCTTGTGCTGGCAGTCTCTCCAAATCAGGCACAGTGCCATGGGTTGTACACCATGTACACTATCAAGAGAAAACCAGCTCCCAAGGTGGGAAGGAAGAAAGAAAAGAACTGAGCTCTTTTTAAATCCTGTTGCCACCAGCATTGTAAACATACTCAAAAGTGAATTGGCTGAAACATCTCTTCAATGATAACCCAGAAGATGACATGTTCTCATACACTGTCTCCCATTTACCATTGCCTGATTCACTACTGAGTGGTCGGAGATTGTCTCATTCCCAGCTGTTCACTGCCAGAGACTATGCATGCTATTGCAGCTTTGTGATCCTTCAGTTTTCACTACTGCCCACCCCGGCTGACCAAATGTGGCAATGCTTTTGTTCCTATGGCATCTCCTCTGTCAGCTGGAAAGCCCCTGAGGCCTTGGGAGACTCCAGCCCACCCCACCCACACTTGCTACAAGTCCAGTCTCTGTGCTGTAGTATGAGGTCATCTCCCAAGATACTGCTGGGGCCAGCTGCATTACAAAAGAAAAACAATGCAAACCTAAACCAAAAAGGACATCAATTTTAAGCCTCTAGACTGCAACTGTCAGTTCACAGCAAACCACCACATCACTCCTATTTGTGAGAAAATATATGAAGCTATCAAGCCCTAAGTGATGCATGGCTCATGCATGGCCTGTGGGATGAAGCAGGTTTATTCTGGCTCTAACAACCTGGAGCTGGGAGGGTGTAATGGCTTGAAGCAGTCACCATCACAAGCCAGCCCTGGTTGCTACTGTCTTCTGTCAGAGATCCAAGTAAAGGAAGAAATCTTGGGCTGTGACAAAAGGGAAGGTGAGGGAAATTAATTTCATTGGGCACTTGAAACATCTAGGATCAAAAGGTTTGGGCATTCCTATTCAAATACAGATTGTGGTCTGGGCCATGCATAACCGACATATTCTCATGCACACAGAGATACTACATTTACCCCCTTGCTCCCATGCTGTAGCTGACTCCAGCATTTACAAATGTAAATGATTCCCCTCCCTCCTTCTTTGGGCAAGCAGTTGCAAGACCAACTGTTTCAGGTCTTTTTTATCATACAGCCTTAGACATGAAAGCCCAACCCGAAATCTCTTAGATCTTTTTAACAGCTTTGCTATGAATGCAACAACCCCAGTGGGGTTACTGTGTTTTTCCGACCTTCTAATCCTCCCTTTTCTAATCACCTACACAGAGCCCTTTTCACCCATAGGCTTGAAAAGACACTCCTTAAGTAACACAACAATGCAAACCTGAAAATATCCCAGTGAGTACAGTGAGGATGGTGAAACACTGGAGCAGGTTGTCCAGAGAGGTGGTAGAGGCCTCATCTCTGAAAACATTCAAGGTCAGGTTGAATAGAGCTCTGAGCAAATCGAGGATGTTCCTGCTCATTGCAAGGCAGGTCAGACTAGATGACCTTTAAAAGTCCCTTCTAACTCAAACTATTCCATGATTCTACCTTTCTAAGTATGTTCCCACTGATTCTGCTGAGTATGGTTACCGTGTACTTATATATTCTAAAGGTTGTGTAGTGTCTGCTTCATATTAGATGCACTTCATGTTCTTCTGCTAAGCCTTTAAATTAGCTATCCTCATGCTGGTTCACATTTAAAGTAAAACATTTTCAACAAGCTCCTGTAGAACTGTGACTGTGGGGCATATTCTGGGCAGAACTGTTCCCTTAGACACCAGTAATGATTCTTCTCATTAAGCTCCCCAAGAAGAAGAGCATACATGTAAGGATCCAACTTAAACAGAGGAGGTTTAGATTGGATATAAGGAAGAAATTCTTTACTGTTAAGGTGGTGAGGCACTGGAACAGGTTGCCTAAGGAAGTTGTGAGTGCTCCATCCCTGGCAGTGTTCAAGGCCAGGTTGGACGAAGCCTTAGGTGACATGGTTTAGTGTGGGGTGTCCCTGCTTATGACAGGGAGGTTAGAACTAGATGATCTTAAAGTCCTTTCCAACCCTAACTATTCTATGATTCTATGTTCCATGCTAAATTTGGTATTCCCTATTGCTAGGAAATGTGTCTGTATTACTAGAGAAACCAGTAGCAATCTTTATCAGGAACGAGCATTTTTGACAAAAAAATAAAGAACTCAACTGTTGTTCAGAAATCACAAGTACATAATATAACTTTAAGATTAATTTACTTATCCCAAATAGTCTTTTTTTATGGCATATAAATGTTTTGGAGGTTTTGTTTTTTTTCTTTCTCACTACTTTCTCCCCATTCAACCACAATCTAAATTACCAAACCCATCCTCACACATCTCTGCAAGCAAAATAATGCCTTTGTTTTAGGATTTATACACAGAAGTAGGCTCGGTCCATTTCCTGGTGAACAGAGTGTAAGACCTCATCAACAACTTCTTGATTAATGATACACCAAAAAAACAAAACCAAAATAAGGTTTCTTTTTATAAGTATACAATTTCTTTCACTGTAAGCCAGTAAAACTACCAAATCTAGAGAGAAAAATGATACAAACTGACATTACAAAATGAACATCTTTACACCATTTCACAGTATTTTTCTGGTTTTGGTTGTTTCTGTAAATGTAATCTCCTGTTCCTAACTTACCTCATCTTGGGACTTGACCAGTGTTTCAAATGTTTTTTCTCCACTTTCTCCATCTATCATTTTTTTCCGAATCTATTGGCAAGGAAGGAAAAACAAAAAAAAACTAAAACAACCAAGAAGGAAGTAGGTGTTGCATGAAAACTGAATAATATTTTCAGTGATTCAAAATAATTCATAGAAACACAGAAAATGGTAAAGTCATAGCTCTTCAAAAACAAAACATTGTTTACAATTTCCAGATTTTTCTAATTAGAAATTGCTTTGTCTAACTATATAACAACTCAGTAGAGTTATAAAGCAAAAATTCTGGTATACTTTGCATAGACCATCCCATAAAACCCCTTGATGTTGGGGACATCATAGAGAGAGCATGAAATCTGCATAGATGAGAAGGCGTTTTGCCTTGCATTTCTCCTTCTCCCCAGCACATCTCTGTCATTTTGGTAGCCGCAGTGCTTCACAAAAACATTTTTATACCAGTCCAAGAATAATTACTCTCTGAAGCAAGCATTTCAAAGAAATTTAAGGCAGAGTTTAACAGACACCAAATAAAGCTGATTAGTGTCATTATGAAAGAAGCATTTCAGAGTGAAAAAAAAAGTTAAAAATATGTAAAATATTTAAACCCCTCACCTTTAGTTCACAAAACTAACAAAGTATTCTTTAAAATTCTGCTTTCTGAATGTATTATAAAATTAGAAACTGAAAAATATAAAAAGGAATTATTTGTTGTCAACACTATTTCTCAGTTCTCTCTCACCACAGCAATAAGCATGTACTAGAAAGAGACAGGGAAAAACTTTAAAAATATTTCAGGTAATATATTAAGATCCTATTAAAAAGTGCTCTGTTCTGAAAAAAAGTTACAAGCCCGCTCCCCAAGAACAGCCACTGAATGAAGAAGAATAACGTCATCGTGTCCTTCAAAATGAAGGTAATATAATGCATTGCCACCTACGAAAAGTATCATGTCTCAATTTGTTTAATTATAATTAATCTTTCTATAAATTCATTCTCTTAACAAATTTAAAATTGAATTTTTTTTTTTAGTGAAATAGACTCCCATTCAAAATCTAGAACATTTTTTGGTTTTTGGCTATTGTACAGTGAAATACAAGCAGCAACAGGTACTAAGAAGCCAGGTAATCTCACCTCAACTTTAATATCATTTTCCAGTTCAGCATCTAGAAAATCCAGTGTAACAGGCTCCTGGGATTTAGGATTCTGAAGCAGAAGACATTGGATGATCAAATAATAAGGACAGAATCACATAACGTTACAAATCATTCTAAACCTTTCATTTCAGAGTATCTGGGCTTACTTACCCATATATTTTAATCTCTTATAGCATGATGAATTACTAGTGGCCCTTTCTCATCTATTTTATTTCATTGGATAGAGAGAATAATTAGGTGAAAATAAAATCAACACTAATGGCCAGTTTCTGTCCACAGTCTGTCATGTATGGGGCTCACGCTGGGAATCTGCTTCCCCTACTGCTGGTATGTCACAGACTGTAAAGGCAGAAGAAGATGCATCAGAGGAAACATTAGATACGAACCTCTTCAGGTGTCCTGCCCCCAAGAGGGAGAGAGAAATCCTGGAGAATTTTCCGCTAAGTAAGATGGGGCAATTATACTCTTCTGCACTTTTACTTAAAATGGACTACAAACTTGCTGTTATGATATGGGAATGCAAAGTGGTTCAAGATTCAAAGAGGCAGCAACTGGTATGTTATAAAGTATAAAAATCACTTTTGTTGCCCACATTACACGACTTCCCTAAACACTTTGCTGTTTTGAATGCATTTTTCTTGATGTCAGTACTGTTATTTCAATTTAGAAGACAGAAACCTGTAACACAGAAACACTGCAGCCCAGCAGCTTCAAGACCTAAGGAATGTACATGATGTTGACCCTCAGCTATGGAGCACAGAGAAGTGGCTGTTGGCATTTGCAGTCCTCCTGGTCCCATAGGAGTGTGGGAAGACCGTTGTAGCTCTGCTGAATGAACTCACACCACCCTCCAGCTTCTGTGCCTTTCTCTGCTGCAGTTTGCATTTAGTTGGACAGAGTCATCCTCTGTACAAGTTGTTAGGAATCTGACCATTTTTTTTTCTCTAATGGTTTTGGCTAAGGCCCATTGACTTTATACTACATGTGGTGTAAAAATCCTCAATCATCACTCAATAGTTATTTAATGGACCCACCTAACAAAGGATCTTTAGAAAAAAACAGTATGGAGATATATTATTTAACATTTTAAATCTGATAGCTTGAAATAGAAAATTTAAAAAAGGCAAGGGTTTTCTTTTTTTTTTTTTTAAAAAAAAGATAATAATTTGTTTTGTGTAATAGGGAAGTTCAAACATGAAAGGATCTCAAGGCCTATTTTTCTCAGTAACTGAGCATTGTTTCTCATTTGATTAGTAAAACAAAAGTTGTCATTAGTGGATACTACTATTATTTCAAGAGTAGTGTAATTTCTGATAATGACATTTTTAGGTGATTTCATAGAATCATAGAATAGTCAGGGTTGGAAAGGACCTTAAGATCATCTAGTTCCAACCCCCCCTGCCAAGGGCAGGGACACCAGTGATTCAGTTATAATCATTTATTTACAGAGTGGACTACAGTCTGTTCATTCAAGTTGATGATTATACTCATCCTATCCTAACATTTTCTAGCAAATTTACATGCTGAATGTACATGTGACTATTCTATCAAAGAATGCAAGTATGTTTCACCACGATTTATATATTACCGGTTTATACCGGAAGAAAGTGACATCCTGAAGGGCTAGTAAAAGATGTCTTCATAGTGATGCCTTGAGAATGAAAACCTTAACAGCAGTTCTTATTTTAGAGACTATAATATAGAATAGTAACAGAAGACAAAAGACTATTCATTCATTTTGTTAAGGAACAAATGTACATTTTTCTGGGTGTATGGAATCATTCCTCTTCCTACCAAGTAAGCCTTACTATTGCTAAGAGAAAAGCCAATAAATTTATTCTCAGAAAGAGAAAATGCACTGGAAAGGTTGCAGGTAAAGTTTTTCAGTATTTTTTTTTTAAAGACCTATTGATAACTTCAAAGAAATTTTTGTGTTCCTATTTATACAGGATAGATAGAACTATAGATTCTAGCAGCTTTAAGATTAACATATGCTCTCTACTAATTTGAAACAATTTTGTTGCTATGCAGTTGCTTTTTATCCCCCCAAAAATCCACACACTTGAAATAAATAGCAAAAAGCTAAAATGTAAAAATAAATTAAAAAATACATTTTCTTACATGCAATGGATAATGAATAGCATGGTCAAACCCAAACAGCATGCATGAAGGCATTGGCATGGCACAGGAGGCATGAGTGAAGTTCAAATTCCATTCCAACACACAAAGAAACGAAGTAAAGAAATGATAAAAAAAGAAAAGAAAAAAAGCCATCGCATCAAATCAAGGTCAATATTCATTTAAAATGATAACCTGGGTTAGCAATTATTAAGGAGTCCCAAAGACAAAATAGACAAATTTAATAGTCCATCAAAATTCAAGTATAAGTTGCTTGTTTTTTTTAAGATGTAACTGATATTACCAAATATTATTTATCACGTACTTACTAACGACTTCTAATAGATAACATACTAAGCATGATACATTATGTAATGTGCATGAGGCACAGAGAAATCCATTATAAATTAGAATCGAAAATTCCTAGCCCCATACTTTAAATGGAAGGCAATTTTCACAGCTCTGCCTTCTTCCCCCAAGAATGTGTTTTTTACCAGTATTTGGGCTCCACAGTTTTTCTTCCAAGGTTGCCATTTAGTGGGGTTTATTCCAAGCCACGAAGAAACAAACTTACTGTTCAGTTTGCTCTTCTCTTTTCCAGTCATGCATGTGACATGACTAGAAGAAGCACACCACCACCACATTCACCAGCACGACTTAATAAAACAAAACAGAACTAAATCACTATCAATGAAGCATGCAGATAAAGGGAATGTAGTTCATTTTCAGCATGACAAATAAAGGCAAAGATCTATAAATTCAATGAAAAATCAAGAAGGAAACAAAGAAAGAACTGGTGCAGCAACATGAAAGTTGTACATTAAAATGTGGTTATTGTGTTTTTTGGGAGGTTAGTATTCTCACAGATTCTATGGAAGTCCTTTGCTGAGTTGCAGGAGCCTAGCTCCTACTCATACCTGCAGTACTAATGAAGACATAGGCTGTTAAGAGTTTTGAAATAAATGATGGTAAGAATGCAAGAAAATCATGGGCCTCAGAAGGACACCCAGAAGCAACTGGAGTGGATGGGAGCCCAGAGCTTTTCCAGAGTTGCACTTCTCCAGACAGCCAGCACATCCAGGAAAACCCAGCACCAGTCAAATCATCCCACAGCACACTGAGGAGCCAGGGGTGCACAGAGGTTTTTATATTCCAGTGCTGCTTTCTCCAGCACACAAATCTCTAGCCCAGAGATGGCCTTCTACATGTGTTATAAATGCAGACAGTTGACTCTTGATGAAATCACTGACTTGAATTAAATCAGGATTTTACACCATATTACTAGTGCTGGTATGCAAGCCAACAGTTTTGCATTATATATTCCTGTACATGTAAGAAATCCACATAGAATCATAGAATAGTTTGGGTTGGAAGGGACCTTCAAAGATCATCTAATCCAACCCCCCTGCAATGAGCAGGGACATCTTTAATTAGATCAGGTTGCTTAGAATGACATCCAGCCTGGTCTTGAATGTCTCCATGGTATGTTGTACATAATTTTGTTATTTTGCTAGTTATGGTTAATTTATTCCTTTAATGATTTTTAAGTTTTCATTAAGTGTTTTCTGCTAAGGGATTACATTACATAAACATTACTAATTTCCTTTTCCCAATCCAGGTTAATGGCAATTAATTCTCTGGAGTTAGGTTCTGCTAAAGCAAGAAACCTGATGTAAGTAGCCCTTCTCTGGCTTCCCCAGAATTAAAATGAACACCTCATTCAAATTCTGTAATGTCATACAGCACACACGGTACAGTAAAACTTGGCAATAAAGTCGCAAGGATCTTCTCTTGAGTTTGGGTTTATGCAAGCAAAGCCAGCACAAGTACTCTCTTTTTTTATTTCCAGTCTTCAAATTAATTTCAAAATCTGAAGAATAATTTTTACAGCACGTCTCTAATTAACACCTATTAGTAAAGCACCATAATTTAATGGAATGCCCTTCACTACAGCCAGTAACATGTTTTCCATTATTTAAACAAGGAAGGATGCAAGCTTCATGCTTTGAAAGCTGTTTGTCACAGTAAACAGTTCTCTAGTTAGATTTTTCCTAGTAAGCAGGACAGAAGCTTTCTATTTGTATTTCCAGGTCTATGCATTCTAATGCACTAATCACCTCCATCCAAAGTTACCTGTACATTGGGTCTCCTTTTTCTCAATTTAACTTTTGGTATGCCCACACCAATTTGCTGAAGTAACAAAAAAGCAGTAATTTATATTTTTACACTATTAGTACATAGCCAGCTTACAGAATGGAAGTCTTCTCTCAACATCTATACTCTCCAGTGCACATTTAGTGGAAGCAAAGACTAGCCCTCATTCCCCAGTCAAGAGCTCTCTGTCACAATTACACCCAGATTTTGTCTAGAGAAACAATAGCCATATATATGCTAAACAATGTGAATTAAGTTAACAGAGAGCTCCTCTTCTTACATTTCTTTCAAAACCATAAACCATAAGACAAAATACTGGACCCTACTGCAGGCATCTTGAACTACCATTAAATGGATCAGAACCATAATGAAAATGAAGAAAATTATGTTAATCTTAGGATAGATTCAGTAATTTAATTATTTAGCATTTCCAAATCTTATCTAATTAAGACTAATCTTGTTAATATATGCTTAATACACTCCTTCCAGTGACTGTTTATTTAGTGGACTATCCATCTGTTCCCTTTCAGGACAGTGAGATAAATAGATGGACATACACACAGACACACAAAGAAAATCGGCAGTAAATCATAACATTGAGCACTTGTTTAAAATGTAATGTAACTAACTATATAAACTTGAAAATGGAATTTTAAGCAGTTTAAAACTGTATTAAACTGAAAGTTAAAAAAAAAAAGGTTTTCTGTGTTATGCTTTGACATATTTTTCATGTGCAAATAAGAACAGGATGGGAAAGTTCTTAATGATTTTAATATGCTTTTGAATCTGCCTTTTGTTAAATTTTCTCAGTTGAGTAAACAACTTTACAAGTTCTAAATTTCTAGGGGGCTTCTTTTTGTGAGATAATACTGCACAAAAATTTCTCAAAACAACAGTTGTGTTGAACCAGTTGTGATTTGAGGTAACATTTTCAGAAAGAGAAGAGAAGACATTCAGAAGAAGGGATCACTAAAAGTGCAATACACCCTCACCTCATCAAAGGTAAAGACGTACTTATGTTTTAGTCTACATCTATTGAAAAACTGCTGGCAAAGAGGGTTAAGAGGGTTGTTTGTTAATAAGTTAACAGATACTAGGAGATTCAACTAAAATTAATATGACATGTTAAAGAAAGTCCATGAGTTCTAAATATATCTGTCTTTGTAGTGTACCTTAGTTTTAAAACGTAGCTCTTGTATCAGTCTGAATAGCATGCACCACCCCAAACAAACTGGGAGTGAAAAAGTCTAGTCTTTGTAACTGTTAATAATAATAACAACAATAATAATTCATAGTCTTAATAACACATTTAGACATTACAACACAAAACATCACTTATAAAATATATTTTTTAAAACATAATCTAAATCAAACATTTGAACAGTATCTGAAACCATCTCTGGACTTCCATAGCCTTTTAGGTTAGAAAACTATACAAAGAAACCATGACAATTTGTATCCTAATAACCCATTTCAGATTATTTAGTTGGGATGAATGGAGTTTTTTACTAACAAACGTTCTTTATTCTTCAGTGTTACGAGTTTACATGGCAGTATAGTAACATATGCGAGAAGAACAGAATCCAAATCCGTGCCTAAAATGAGAATACTACATTGCTTTTATATTTTATAATTTTATATTTGATATTTTATGTATATGATATTATGTTATTTTTTTATGCTGAATTATATTAATTATATCATTTATATTCCTTCTGTTAGCAAAAAGATAGCTGCATTTTTATATAAGAAAAAGGAATTAAAAATAGGCCACTTGCCATCACACGAGTTTCTAATAATCTCTAATGAAGAATGATTTGGTCAGCAATGATGCATATATATGGCTCAGAATAATTCATCAAGTCATCAAATCAAAACTTTCATTTTTTTTTTAACACATGAAAACATCATGCATATATTCAGAAACTGAAGTGCTTCTAAATTATGAAGACTAAACTAAAAACTTCTTTTTCCTTTTTTTTTTCCTATTTTTTATAATGGGTCAAAAGGGATATTTCAGCAATAGTTAAGATCAAGTTATTAGTTCTCTTCAGAAGCATTTTTTTTTTTCTTTTCTTGTTTTGTTACACACCTGGCAAAAGATATCAAATATATTCATTACTTCACCAGGAAATTAATTCAAATAGTTACAAAGCTGACTTCCCCAAGCTTAAAAATATAATGAATCACTCAAGTATGTAGATGAATTCTTAATTTGTTTTTGTGCTTTTAACAGTTAAAGATGTTGAAGTAGTGAAAAGGGGGTATGCTATCCCTCTTGCAGGTATGACAGGACTTTCTGGTGAAGAGTCAAGAGAAGACAGCTGCACGACCTAGAGGTCAATGACTTGCTGCTATTCTGCTGCACAAACACAGCTGAGCAGAATAAAGTGATGGCAATTTACAAAAAGCAGTATTTCCATGCCTAAAGGCAGCAGACACAGGCTTCCATTACTTCACAATTTTCTCTAAAGTGTACTGAGTGCTAAAAAATAACAGGAATAGAGTGCCACCAAAGTTTTAAATCCTTACTACCTTCATTTGCCTGTCTATTGACAGCTTGCATTTATCTTAGACACACATTGCTCAAACCATCTTAATGAGCAATTTTAATATTGATAACTGAATAACATGGATATATTGTTTAGTCTTCAATACTTGCACTGATTCATTATTATTCCTAATTTAATGCCTGTAAATAATCCATACAATTTATATTTAATATTAATCTTATGTTTGATATAATGTGTCATTTGATTACTACCAACTCAAGACATAAAATGTGCTGAAATTATTTAAAATACAAGGATTTTCAAATACTCCACTAAACAGAAGACTGTTGGATATGGAGAATCCCTTCGCTAAAACAAAAATATCCATCCATTTTGAAATATCTCATCAAAGCCTGGAAGGCAAGTTATTTAAGGAGTCACCACAAAGTCAGGACTACAGTTAACTGACATAAAAGCAGACATAAGTCTTGGGTTTAAATTTTCCTGAAATTTGAGGAAAGTCTTGTCTTAATCATATTTAGATAAAGATTTAATCTTTAAGGATGACTTTCTCAAGTTGACCTACTGAAAGATCTAGCACTGTGGGATGTAGTGCTTGGCTAGATCTATTCCCAACTCTGCAGCTCAGGTTTCAGCTCTGGTAAACAGAAAATAAGCAAATAAATAAATATGAAAATGCAAGTAGAATACATTGAGTTTGCCCCTGATTTCTGCAAGTATGACAATTTCAATTTCTGAAACAGAAAGCATCACAAAATAAGCATGTGCACTAGTAAACTCTTTGGTTTGCTTCAAGAGCACCTCATAACATACTAGAAGTTCTTCACAACAATAGTACAGCTACCATTAGTTGGCTTTATATTAATATGCATATTAAACCACTTATTTCTTATATAAAAATGTGAAATAAACATGTTTTGCATTTTATGGATAACCAAATTTAATACAAGCCAATTATGACCTTTGTCCTGACTAAATGGATTTGGATGAAGCCATAAATGCACCACAGATTTTCCTGACTTCCCCACAACTGAGAATTCTTTACTACTGCTTTCTTGCAGATCTTAGTTTCTGTTATTTCTGACAATGTCCCCTTATTACAGTGAAATAAATTAGAATGTTTTTCATACCTTTGGTTGGAGATTTGGATGAAGTAGCACATACCCATTAGGATCAATTGCAAAATAGTATCCATTTGGACAAAGCTGAAAGAAAGAATGAAGTTTAGCATTATAAGGTTTTAAGTTTTCAAGCAATAGTCACATTGAAGAAAATATATTGTCTCAAGCATCATAAACTATATGAGATATTAACATAGAGAAGATAATTTCTTAATATTTATTCTTCTAGAATCATAAATTTAAAGAATAATTTTGGCTGATAGAACTTCTGGAAGTCACCTTCAGAATACAAGTTCACTGAAAGCTGAGCTAACTTCAAAATATGATCCAGCTTTGAAGCTGGACTAGGTTTCAAAGAGTCTTTGAATACCTCCATTGGTGATTCCACAACCTACTCCAGTGTTTAATCACCCTCACAAAGATTTTTCTTCCCTATATCCAGTTGGAATTTCTATCGCCATCACTGTTGTTTGCCTCTTGTCTGTTGCTATAAACCTTCAAGTGTCAAAGTCCATCTTCTCTATAACTCCCATTAGGTAACCCATTAGTTTTCTTTTTCAGTCTGAACAAACCCATGTCTCTCAGCTTCTTCTCATATACCGTGAAGCCCAGTCCCATTTGCCAACTTAGTGGCTCCACACTGGACTCTGCCCAATACCTCAGTCTATTTATTATGCTGAGGAGATCAAACCTGGACACATTACTTCTGATGCAGGTGTTCACAGCACAATTGGTCTTCTTTGATGCAAAGGCACACTGCTAATTTATGCTCAGCTTGCCCTCCACAATGACTCCCAGACCCTTTCCTGCCTTTTGAGGCAGTCTGTCCCAGCTTGTATTGAGGTATGGGATTATTTCATTCTAAATGCAGGACTCTGCATTTGCCTTCAGACAAATTCATGATAGTTCTTTGCTTCCTCAGCTGTTGTTTTACACAGTATTAGTTGTTTTCTTTGAAATCCCCTGGATAGATGTTTACATATAGAAATCAATCATACTGAGTAGGCTACAGAGAGAACTGCATATTAAAGAACTTTTCTATAACAAGCTGTCCTATATAAATGCTAGTATTATTATTAGTTGAAATGATTGTGTATTCCAAACCTGTGGTAAGAACCATGCACTCAACTGAAAAACAGTGCTTTAAGCTACAAGAAAATAATTATTTGGAATATATCCCTCAACATAAAAGTTGGCTTTACGGATGTATCTTGATGGACAATTCACACACAAACACATATATGGCTGGAGAGAAAACCATCAGAAAATCTACAACAATGGAAAAGAATGTATGAAAAGAAGCCTGCTGGTATTTTGACACACACCCAGTCATTGCTGTACGATTAATGAAAAAGCATGAAGCATGTATTTATCATACATAAATCATGCATAAAGCAAACCACCAAAGCAGGCAACTTACCGTAAATCGGGGTGTCAGTTTTTTTATGTCTTCCAAAGAGACATCAACCCCCATCACTCCAAGAATCAGCTGATTCTGGTAAGATACCAAAACATTAGACTATTTCTGACATATTTACAATGCAGAATAACTGCAAGTCAGTGAACTTTGTTTTTGCCTTCATCTCTTCTTTGACACATACACTCAAAAAGTTGCTTGTATGTGTCTATTCTAAATGTTTTAAATACTATCCAAGTGATTCAAAATAACACTCAATACATTCAGAATTTAGTATAGAATATGCTAATTGTTTATGAAAATTAATATGGATGCTTTTCTAGATGAATAAACAATAAATGTAGGAACAAAACAGGTAAAAGCAAAAGCAATGCATTAATATTGTCAATAATGTAGATACTAAGTTACTAGCACCAATATAGAGCTACTACTGCATGCTTAGGTTGGGCAATTAATAAGTGAAATCACAAAACAATTACATTCTTTTGGCTATGGTATAATGATGAATGCAAAAAAAAAAAAAAACCACAAACCAAAACCAAACAGCAAAGCAAAAAACTCAGTGACTTTAGCAATCATCAGCATTTGAAATCAGGGACTCAGGCACTACATTTGCTTTACTTGTAATTTATTTTCCTATTACATAAAAGGAAATTAGACCTTTATACAGTATCACCTGAATCCCTTCTCCTTATTAAATAAATTTAGGATAAGCACTCGAAGATGCATCTTGCAGTCTGTAACCTAAAGTTCAGGTAGAGATGTAAGTTGAGCATATTCAACTTCTCTTGTTTCTCTGTATTAAACCATGGCTGTTCCACTTCTCTGAAAGCCATCGTTTGATATTCAGTAGTTACTCACTTTGCAAACACAGTCAGTGAATCCCAAGCATTATCATGTAGATAAGACTATGAAACCTTTTTTGTTGTTGATATTGTTTTGTTTTTAAAAGGAAACTAAGAGAACTATTCTGAAAGTAAATAAAAGAACTGGTAGTGTTCAAATTTGTATTTATTCATTCTGAGTCTATGTAATATCTGAAAAATCACATCAAATACTTTCTGCACTAGACTTCTGTATATTTTGACCTGGATGAAGATGAGTACCACACCAAATGTACAGTATTACACTACACACTATAAGTCATATTCTAGTGTGAATTTTAAAACAGCAGCATTTTGATTTTGTGAAGAGGACATCAATTGATTCCATATCTGACAGTAATAGAGATGGGCAATCGTATTTATCTGATACTTAGATTTTAATCTATGCACACAGTGTTATTTTCTATTATCATTACAATCAATTAGTTTAAATTCTCTACATCATTGCCATTTATCCTGAAATAGCTTCACAAATTTGTAAAAACTTTATCTAGGCATTCCTTTCTTGGCAAGGCCTGATTAATATAATAATCTACTTCCCATCTATTGAGCAGTTAACACATTCCCACTGCCACCAGGTCACCGACATAGATCAAGGAATATCACACCCTGAAACTCAGAATTACAAAAAGGGCAATCTGCAGTTTCTAGTTCCCTATCAGTTAACTAGAGATGATCCCTTTTTTTCTGAGGTACAAGACAAGCAAGCTGTAGAAAGCTCTATGGAAATACACATTATTCTAGGAGTTTAGCATTAAATGTAAGCCAAATAACTAATTTTTTTTTTTTTTTTTTTTGTGCTTTGTGTAAGAGCTTACTATTTTCCCATTTTGTTCCTTTGTTAGATTGAAGACAGGTAGGGTTCCGGTAATCACAAGGCCCAGCTCCTGGGAGATGACCATATAGAGAAGAGAGAAAAAGACTTTTTTAGTTAAATAGCAAATATTGAACTATAAAAAATTACAACAATCCAGGGATTACTGTATCCAAACACTAGAATAGAGTACTGACTTCTAGTTTGTGAAAACATTAAAATACTTCATTGATTTTATGCATAGAAACTTACAGGGGGTTTTGTGCTAATGCATTACTGAGAGTAATAAAATGGTTTGTTTTTTTTTTTTAAGTAGATGGTGCACAAGAATGTAGGATATAGAATCATAGAATAATAGTTTAAAACCCCCTACACATATTTACAGCTATAGTACCCACTGTACTAAAAACTCGAGACAGTAGGGGAAAAAAATAAAAGAAAAAAGAAAAAAGGGAGAAAGCCAAATCAAACTTAAAAACAGCAAATAGGATAATCTATCAGGGAAAACTACTACTTTTCATATTATCACTACTTTTCAATGGCTTGCAATAATGACCTTAATCAATTCTGCAAAATCACGTAGTCTCTTCAGGTACTGAGTCAAGGAGCTACACTTACTAGGGAAGATGTAAGAAATTTGTGTTTCCTTTATGAACAGTCACAACTCAAAATAGTATCCAGAAAAAACATCTTTAGATAGCCAGAAAAGTACTATCTTCCATTCTAAATATAAAGGGAGACTTCTACCTTGTTTTTTTTATTCATATGTTTGGGGTATATTTAAAATTTCATCCCTTCCCCCCCTCCCCCACGCCCCCCCAGTTTCTTGCTCCTTTCTCCCTTTATTTAATTAAAAAAAGGATAAATACTTTATTAATCCACTTTAATGAAAGTCATTCTCCATTTACCCAGTCTAATTCCACCTTTTTGAATTTTAAATCATTCTTCATGAACTTAAATTTGTCTGTTAAATGAAAGGTGATGAGATCAGAGTAATGTTACAAGCAAGGCAAAGAAAAGGAGAAGTGGACTTGTTAAGAGAATAAGAGAAGCAGAAAACGGAGATAAATCAGAAGAAAATATATAACAGGATATTTTTAGAAGGAGCATTGAAGAGATAGATAACAAAATGGAGGGGTATGTATGGGGGATAATACCCTCTCCCCCTCAAGAAATAATGAGGGGACAATAATCATGAATAAGTTATAATAAAATTATATACACACAAACACATATATAACAGGTGAATGGAAAAAAGCTTGAAGGGGAGACTGAATGAACCCAACTGAAAACACAAAGGAACACAGAGAAGTCTGCAGCTACAGCAAGTTTTACTTAATTAAAGAGAGAAGTTTCTATTCCAGTCACAAATTTAGCTTTGGCTTTACAAGAGCATATGTATAGAATATATGAACTTTCATAATAACATCCTTTATGTTTCCAGTAAGTATCTCAACAGTAACCAAGAAAACATGGTTAATGAACTTCTGGGCATTGAAATTCCAAGAAAAACTAGTTCCTCTGAGTCACATTCATGATGTATTGATAAAATATTTTCAGTAACTCTGGCTGACAGGAAGAAACAGATTTTGACATGGCATTAGATGACCATGTGAACTTGGATAAATGCATGATTCCAGATGACAATTTTGTGGTAATTTTTGCCTAGTTAGGATTATTCAAAAGAAAATTATTTAGAGCAACAGATTAGATTGCTGCTAATAATACCTTGCATTTTGTAGTTTCCTTAATATGTTTGTTTTACAAGACTGAAGTGATAAATTCAGCAGTAAGGAAATAATTTCGTATATCTTTTTGTTTATTTCCCTACTACATACACTGCCCAATTAAAAAAAATAAATCATTACCTTGAGGAAGCAAGTAATTACAACAACCATAATAGTTTAAAGATCCAAGTTCAAAATCTGTACAAATACCCAGTGACAGATTTCATTCTGCCTGGAATACTCTTTTTGAGGGGGGGATGTGAGATTAAAAAGTAAGAACTCTTCACCGGTAACACAGCAAATAACTTCTACTGCAGCAAAGGCACAGTGCTAGAAAACTATTTGGTTCCTTTTTCTTTTATTGAGGGCAACAATGACCTACACTTAAAGATCTGGGTCTAGGATAAATTGCTTTCCTCTGTTAAAGTTTAAGATGCTTAGGAGGATACTAGGTGTGAGTAATGAGCAGCACATTAGAAACAGCAGTTCAAGAAATTGTACAGGTGCTTGAAAGGCAAGAATATTATGCTTGGAACTGTAGGAAATTTAGCCCTCAGGACTGTGGAAAATGAAATAGTTACTGGCCTGCTAAGATTCATACTTTACTAGAGGTAAACACAGATCATACCAGAGCATCCAGATAGACATTTGTCCATTGGACTTGTTTGGCCTTCTCTCCAGCTAAAACCATTGGTCTGCCCAAAACATCCAGATATTCCTGCCAGAAAGTGTAATAAATTCATCAGAAGACAGTTATTAGATCAAAATCTAGAAATAGCATAAAAAATAAACAATAATGACATAAAAATGATTAAAAGATAAAAGATAAAAAGGGTAAAAATTCACCACCAATATATGAGTAGTATTTAGTGACTTCTTTAAAAGTGTACTACCCAACAATTCAGTGTTCAGTTTTTAGTATCTACTGCCAAGGTAATTCCTCTGTCACAGCCTCAGTTACATGGATCTTGCACATCCATAACCACTGTTCTCTTTCCAAAGTGTGAGAATTACAACTATTTTTTCCCCAAATTAATTGCTAATGACATAATGAAATTACAAGCACACCGCAGAACCTTCAACCGGTAAGAGAGTGGGCAATGGAGAATGAGTGGTTTAACAGCTGGTTATGTTAAGCTCCTACAGCAATAACTTGCATAATTTCTAATGAAACAAAAAAAATCAGAATCATAAAACCTCACAGTCCCTGCTTTCCCTGAGTCTGGGAGTACAGCTAAAGCTGGTGACCTTACGAGATGTCAGACTTGTAGTCTGGTTTGGGAGTGGATGCCATCAAACTTGTTTCAGTCTTCAACCTTCTCTATTTGTCTGGTCACATTAGGGATATTTCTTGCCAGACACTATCTGGAAGAGTTTAACAGAGTTAAAGATCTCTTGTGGAAGCCAAAAAGAGGACTCTCATTTCCTGCCAAAAAATGTCATGCC
>JBCJKH010056114.1:14999-27298 GCA_039877255.1 Loriculus beryllinus | reverse complement strand
GGGGCAGGATCACCTCCTTCGACCTGCTGGTCACGCTCCTTTTGATGCAGCCCAGGATACGGTTGCTTTCTGGACTGCAAGAGCACACTGAAGCCGGCTCATGTTCATTTTCTCATCGACCAACACCCCCAAGTCCTTCTCCACAGGGCTGAATCTCTTCTCTTTAGCTCGGTGAGCTAAAATCTCTGCATGTCATCTTTCTGTGATGTTCCCAGTCAGAAAAGCATTAGGCTTCAGTTTTCTGTGATTTGCTCTAGAAAGCCCTCTCTTCTTCCCTGGGGCTCCTCCTGCTTTTCATGACTGGGCTCTTTATCCCTGGAGCTATTCTATCACTTCTGTAGTAGCATACTATGTGCATCCCTCAGCCTCCTTATTCAACAGATTGTAGTAAATCTTCAATTTAATACCCTAAAACCTTTTTTTATGAGGCATAGGAATAAGCTTTCTTTCAGTAAGTGCTACTTCCTCAGCTTTCCAAAAGCACAACTAACTTGAAAAACCTAAAATAAATTGTATGCATGTTCTGTAGAAATCCTCTAAACAAATAAACCAGAGACATTTTATAGCAGCAATAATTTCTAACTTGCAAGTGTTTCAAAAGACTCCCACAGCAGCAGGTGTTAAGGAAGTATCCATCTGTTCTTGTTTCTCTGCACAGAAGTATATTGAACAGACAGAGTTTCTAAATGTTCAGGGTTGTCATTAAAATGGGTTAGCTGTGATCGTCACTTAAGGCATTCCTGATATTGAAATTAAAATGAAGACTACCTCTGGTTCTGTTGCAGTTTGAGAATGCAGTCAATGGTTCCCTGAAGAAACATCCTGTCAACTGAGTATTTTTTAAATTATCTTCTGAAAACTGCTTCCGTATTCCTGTGACTGAACTGGAAATGCTGTATCAGCAGCATTGCTGTTCTCTGAAAGTCTGGATCAAAACCCAGCTGTTGCAGATATGTTAACTGATGAATAAGGTTAAGAGATCTGAAGCTTTTATGCTATACTTGAAACTTATGTTTGCATTTAAATATTGAAGGCTTTTCAGCTTTCCTCTCCACTGCAAAAAGTTATTTGAGTCGTTTCTAAAGAAGGCTTCAGAGTCTATAAGCTTGAGTTCTATGCTATAAAGACTGGAGGACTGGAACTTCATCAATGCAGAATTGAAATCAGTGTGAGAAAGGAGAGATGCACACAAGCTGAGAAACACATCAGTGTTTTCAGAGGTGAAAGAGAAAATACGTTGGGCAACAGTATAAGTGAATCTATGAAATAGGTAGGAAACATCTACACAGTCCAGGGTGTTTTTATACCTGAAGTATTTATAATTAAGCTACCACATTGTTGTAATTTCACATCAGAAAACAAATCTTGGCAAGCAGTGTGAAAGTGTTAAGAAGGAAAATTCCTTTTTTGCTCTTTAGCATTGTATCCCACTGAACAGGAAGGAACAAGGGTTTTGCGTGTAGCACATGTAACAATTATAATATCCTTAGAATTAAAGCTAAAATAATACCAACCAAAGTATTAAGGTTTTGTATTAGTTTTGTATTAATTGTGATTAAAATGACTGGTAGCTTCCCTCCAAAAAACTGCTAGCAGTACCTTGCTTAAATGCCAAAGTTTGATATGCCCATTATGTTTTCACTTTTATTTCCATATTCCTCCACTTAGTCATTTCACAAAGTCACATTGCTGTAAGTCCTATAGAACCTGTTGCAATTTGTATGTGAATGACTTGGTCTGGATACCTAGTAGCAAAATATTGTCATACCATGAAGGAGTGATTCTAGTATTGTCAATCACAACTGTTTACAGAGGAACCTAACTGCAAAGCTTCAGGATTTTAGCTTTGAAACCATCAGTTAAAAAATGATAATACATAATGCAACTTCCAAAAGATCGTCTCAAACAAGTAAAAGCTGGCCAGCCTCCAGCTGGCATGGAATCTTTCCAGATTTAAAGTCCAATCTTAAATGCAGTTGTAAATATACCTATTGCATTGGCCTTTTGTGGTTTATGGAAGGCTTTTCTTTCCCCCCTCCCCCCTGGTTGTTGACTTTAATAAGATTTTTAGATCACCAAAAATGTGAGTAGAGGTATTTTGTTAGCAATTTTGTAGTTGATGGGTGGCAAAATTACAATAATAGCTTTTTTTTTGTTGTGGGTTTTATTTTATTTTATTTTATTTTTTTTTAAATCCAGGAAAGAAACAACAATTAAAAAAAAAAAAAAAAACAAAACCCAAAAAAAACCAAAACCAAAACCAAAACCAAAGCCCTGTCCTACCACAATCTGGACAACAGGGCATGTTATATAGTAATTTGTTTGATGGAAAAGTATAGATTGCATGCTAGAATTGTTTCAGCACTAGGCATTTTGCTAAGCCACCTGCCAGGTTAAGACACTCTAATAATGTAACCATGGTAATATTGCTGGCGTCAGTGAAAGAAAGATTTGTGCAGCCAGAGAGGATTGGGCACCTTAATGCATTAACTGGAGCTGTCAGGAAATGTTTGGAAATAAATATGCAAAATAGGTATAAAAGGTTCTTTCAGAGTGTTCAGTGTTTTGCTTCGAGCAATATTTGTTAACAGCAGGCCACCCTGTTTACAGGGCTACGCAAATGTGGTTGCGAGCACTGAAACAGATAACAAACTGCTGGTAGATTCTGCTCTGCTGCTTTGCTTTCTGTGCTTTGATGGGAAACAACAATTTCATTTTTAGCAGTAAAAGTGTTAGCCCATGCTTGTGTTCTGCTGATGAAAACCTGAGACTTACAGCAGTAATTGCAGTAAATCTGAAAATAGACAAAACCAACAAAACTCTATAAAAATGGTCAGTGATTTGGTCAAGATGTTGCTACCACATTTTATTTCTCCCCTCCCCATCCCTCCGTTTTGGATATGCTTTTTCCCCACACACATTTCCTGTCCCTCTCACATTTGCCTTTCATATGCCCCTCAGTCATGTGCTCTCCTCACACCTCTAATTTGCAGCTACACTGCTCCGCAAATAATGGGTTTGTTTTTTTCCAGGGAGGCAATGATCTGATGATATCCAGCATCATCAGTGCTCATTTAATTAATTTCTACCCCTATGTCAACACAAGTGGTGCAGGAGGGTAATGTGAATCAGATCAGAAAAGATATCTACTTTAAAGTAAAAACCTCAGGACCTCTTCTCTTCAACTCCCCTTTTCTTCAGCTGGGTACCTGGTTCACACGGTAGCCCCACAGCATAAGCATATGTAAATATAAGTAAAGGAATACCTCAGTGAATTTTATAGAGGGTGGAAAAGAGTACTGATTATCTCTGATTTCATGGCCAGATGAAGGAAAAATATAAACTTATACAAACTGCATTCGCCCTCCCTGCCAAAAGGCAATTTGTATAAGATGAAAGGGAGCCCTTAATGCCCTCTCTGCACATTTTTATGTTGTGTCTACTTTGGTTTGCTTACTACCAGCATTACTCGATGCATCATTGTTTCATGGTAAAAAATGATTTTCGTTCATTGCATCTCATTTTGCTGCTCTGAATTCCAGTTGTCACAGGTAGCCAAAACTGTTGTTCTGAGCTGTGGCCTAGTTGTTGCAAACTTTTCTTTATTCTCTCAATTTTTTACCATTTTCCTCTAGAACTTTTTTTTCTTATCTCTTATTTCTCTCTTTCCCCTCTTTTTGCTCTTTTTTCATGTCATTTGTCAATGGTTCCCTAATTTGCCAGACTGCATTGTGTTTTCTGGAGCATATTCATGTCCCCCAGGCTGTCACCTGCTGGATTCTGCATGGAGTACTTGCTGAATTACCATGTATATTTGCTTCTGAACTGAATCAGGAATGGGTTTTTTTCTGTTGGCTGTGGAAAAGTGAACCTGTGCTTCTATGCTCTACAAATGAATTGCAGCTTTTACAACAACTGTGGAAACAGAAGCCTGCTTGAGGATTTAGGGCTGTGCAGCTTTTTTGGTCTCTGGAGGTCTTCCCTTTGCTTTTATGGCCCACTGCTGTATGGACTCCATTTGAAATGTTTTAGGCACTCAGAATAAATATCCAAGTCAAGGAAGTTCAAAGTGTATACTTGTGAACAAGGAGAAATTGCTCAGGGCTCTAGCATTTTTGCTTCTTTTCATTCTTCATCTTTGAGAACATCAGAATTTAAACTAAAAGTTAGATGAAACATAGAGTTGGAAAGAGAATATTTTGCTTTTAATAACTTAAAATATGTAAGGCTTCTTTAAGGATGATTCCCTAATTCTGTAATTCCCTTCTTAATTCTGTAACTAACTTGGTATATGGGGCCCAATTCTCTATCAAAACATTAAAAACCTACTATGAAGATCAAGATGATTCTTTCACATTCTTTTGGTTTCTTGTGTTTTGCTAGCAGGCAGGAAACAAGGAGCACTGAGAACAGAATAATAACTTAAATCAACAGTCAGAAAATATATAAATAAAAGCAGAATCAGAAAAGAAAGAAACTGAATCATTCATAACTGAAGGTCAGCAAGTAGCATGGCCAGTTATTGCACTTGATCGTCAGAAGTGTTGATTGTACTGCTCATTGAATGTTCTTAAAGAATTCATTTATTTTTCCCAGCTGCACTGGTTTGGGCCTGCAGACTATGGGGGGAAAGCAGTAGCAGGCAAAAGCTTCCACATCTGAATAGGAAAGATGCATGACAGAATATATTTTCACTGCCAGGAAATAGCACAGAAACATTCTTGCCTGTTTAGTGTGTATTCAATCATGGATAGAAAGTCAACTGCTTAGCTGGAGCCTGGCATAGATTTCCAATAAATTGCTTTTCCTCAAGCACAAACATACAACAGCACTTGAGGAAAACCACAGAGTGAATCTTCTGTAATTCAAAAATAATCTTTTATAGATTTCCATGAGAAAACAATATTTATTTATTCGATTTATTTTTCTCATGCCTTGCAATTAAGTGCTGACACAGATTGCTGGATCATTTACGCCCCAAATTGTTCATATGGGGATGATGTCTTCAGGTATTGTGGATATACAAAATTAAAACTTTATGGCATTTAATAGTAACAATAGCAAACTCAATATACAGAGTTACTACACAGCCATGCATATTGCTACATAGTAGGTAGTCACTGTTTTAGTGCACAGCTGTGCTCTCCAATCTAATCCATGTTTATAGTTAAGGTCATATGCTGTTTATGTATTATGCAGGTGTTTATGCTGTATTGCTCTAATGGGTTGATCTACAAGCTTCCATCATCTGCAGTGTTTTGGGTGTTGCTGCCCTATCGCAGAGGAAAGGGCTTAGCTTTAACGTGGACATCCGTGGGGCTGGACAGGCAACTCTGAGGTGCTCCATCCATGCCCACACTGCAGGTACATTATGTCAGCCTCAGAGCTACATGATACTCTGTGAGGCGCTCTCTTGCACAACACCTACTCCACAAGGTCTTTAGCAAACCTGGGAAGGCCCTACCACTGCTTTTTCTTATGCATATGCCACGATTTCACCATGCAGCCTTTCATGAGCAGTTCAGCCCAGCAATGTTCATTAGTATCATGAAGACAAACTAGTGACAAATTCAACTTGGAAGGCAGGGGAAGAATGAGGAAAGCAGAAGTCCGCAGAGAGGACCAAGCATTCCCTACCTGTTCTCCTTCTGTGTGAGGCACTGTTGCTGTCTTGTACATTAGGTGACTGTATGGATAGCAGATAGCCTTCAGCAGTGTCTCCACTTTTACTGAGTTTTGTTCAGTTACATCATGTATATTGATTTCAGACATGAATTTGACTGCCAATGCAACACTAATTTCTTGTTGTAACAGACCACACTCATAGCTCTGGGGCAGGAGCTGTCAGAAAGCAGCAAGCCCTGACTGCCCTAAAATGGAAGGAAGTCAGGAGGTCAGGGCAACAGCAAGGCAATGACCCCACCCAGGCAGGCACAATCCCACAGTACCTGAGTGGGTACCATGCTGCTGAGCCAATATTCAGGATTACTAAACATACCTGCAGCGATGAAGCAGGTACAAGGTCAAGCCTGCAAGTCACATCAGTGGCTCAGGCACAGGCAAGGCACGTAGCCAGGCACAGGCATACCTCAGGCAAGTCTCAAGGGTGGAGGCCTGAGCTTCAACACAGCTCCTAAGCAAAGGACAAGAAACCTCCATGAGGCTTCCCACAGATGCTTCTCATACAGTTCTTTTCCCAGCAGCCTGATCCAAGACTGCAGCTGCACAGTATCAGAGCTGTAATGGAGCATGGGCAGCCAAACCCCAAGGAGAGAGGAAAAGACTGCAGAGCCTCTTAGTGCACTCAAAGCCCTGACAACAGCATGCTTATTTCCATCCAGTCCAGAAGGTATCAGTCTCTTAAAAGTAATCTTGTTAGAGACAAGGCACAGCTGTTCAGGGCTGGGATGTTTACTGCAGCCCAGTGGAAGTCTGAAAAGCCATATGTTGTTTGAGCCTCTGCTTCCTGGCTATTTACCAATTCAGCGTCCAGAGGACCAGTAGGTTGAGCTGTGCCAGTATCACTTGCAAACACAAGCCCTTCTGCTGGCCCTGGAGGGGCCCCCTCCAGCATCGTAATTAAAAGGCTTTACATTCTGCTGTATTTAGCGATCCCTTGTACCTTAGTGATCATTGCAGTGGTTCATTCGTGCTTTCAGAGCTGAACTGTTCACATTTTGATAAGCTGTCATGCACACACCTGGCAATAGCATCATGCCATATATAAATACCCCCATCCTGACAACCAGAGTGCCTCAGTAATTGTCTTGACAGCAATGATGCCATGTCTGTGACTGACATAATGCCAGCATGGATACCTTCAAGATTACCATGGCCTGCTATGCACTTAGTTATTGGCAGGAGAAAGTGGGGAGTGTGGTCAAATTGAAGGGTTATAGAAGCAGACAGGCAGGTGAAAAAATCAGTCAGAGCAGCCTGCCAAAAATGTTAGCCTTGGCCAGATTAGTACTAATATGGTGGTATTGTGTGTAAGACTTCATTGTTCTTAACAATTTCCAAGCTTTAAAATGTGCCTCCTCTTTGTCTCTTCCATTCATCCTGCTCTTTCCCAAGCCTCCCTCCTACCTCTCCCCAAGTAAAAAATCACTACTTCTGTAATTTTCACTTCTTCACCCTATGAAAAGTCAATTCCTTCTCTAGTTGCCACAATGGATGAGAGCCACTTGATTACATCAAGTCAGAACAGGTCAGGCTTCATCCCGCACCCCCAGCAAACACCTTCCCAGTGTGAAATAACCAGCCATCTTTGCTCTTTGTCTACAATTTAGGGAAGTCCATAATAGAAGAATAAGGAGGAAGAGTACTGACTACTGTCCTTCCCCTTCTGATAAAACAGAGAAAACGTTCACAATAGTTGGTTGAAGTGAGACAATACATGCAGTAAAGCTGATCTTTCTGTCTGCAGCCTGCAGATCAGGACCTGGTCCATCACAGGGTGTCAAGAGATAGACACTTCTGGTGAAACCACATGCAGTGACCAGAAGTCAAGGTGCAGTTTCTTTCTGCTACAGATCCAGGGTAAAGATCATCTGCTTTTGCATTCAGTAAGAGGACCTGATATCTGTATTCAGATAATGCAACGAAGAAAGCATATTCTACCAAAATGGAAAAAAAAATTGAGACCCAAGCAGTATTCTTGTCCCTGTGGGACCTCCCATTGAACCAATGGGAATTTCTGCTCTTGCCCATTTCTGGTGGGTGCCATGAAGTTTCAGCTCTTCAGTTCCGTGAGCCCACTCCTGAACTAAGATGATTGAGCCTGGAGTTGGCAGGAGACCAAGGCAACAAGGATGAATCAAGCCACAGGTGGAACCTGTAGGGCTGCTGCTATAAACTGGCTTTTGCTGTCTTGCTCTGTGAGCTAGTTCTGTCTGTTCACTGTCCCACCAGTGCCCTAACAAAGGTGCTCAAGCAGACCAAATATTTTAGGTACTTACAATTACAGAGCATTGTGGTAACAAACTTTCAGACATATATCCAGTTGTCCCAGGTTGCACTGGCTACAGTCAAGGGGAACTGCTTTTCAGGCACAACTTTACATGCCTAGCATTACCTGGCACTCTAGAGGAGGGGCTGCCTCCATCAGTCTCTGGACAACGTGGTGTACATGTTGTGGATTTTGTGAAGAAGTCTAGTTCTTCCTTGCTAAAATAAACTAAATTGCTGCCTAAATTCAATTTCTCAGCCTCTTGCATTTCTAACAAATAAAGCAGAAAATACAGGATATGCAAGCAAAATGGTTAACTAGTAATACTTTAAATTTTTTCGGTTAATAATCTGAATGTAATAGAAAACCAAGTTGTACTACATAGTTAAATACAGCAGAAGCAGAGCACAGCACAGGGGTCCTTACTACTTACCTTGGTCTGAACTTACATTACTGGGTATTAATGTTGCATACGTGCACCCAGCATGCATAGGATGACATATTAAGCAATTTTTCCCATTTACACCCTCTACCTTTTTAAATAGCTGTGTCATACTTTGAACATATATATGATATCTAAACAGTAAATTTAATAGATCTAAAACTTAATTAAACAATCATATTGATTTAAGAAGATCTTATTAAAATGTAAATAGCTCCATGGATAGCACTTTGAGGATATAAAGTACTAGATACATTTTATTTCTTTGAAGAAGAACATCAATACAGATAATTCTCCAGTTGTCCTTGAAAGCTGAAATCCTTTGTAAAAGATCTTTCAGAGTAAGCTGTTAAGTCTTATGCCCTGGTTTTGGATGATTCAGATTACCATTAAGCCCCTTTCTGCTTAAAACACTCAGAAACCTATTTTCAGGGACAAATTGTTGATAAATGATTGTGTTACACATCAGACCTGCTCAAATATTAATACAGCATCAGAATTGTCTTGTTCCCAGGGCCTGGAACACATTCTTCTTCTAGGAGATTAGTTAGCTGCCTCAGTGAGTTCAGCTGGCCAAGTTCATGGTCAATTTTTTTGCCAGTGAGACCTATTGTGAAGAAGCTAAAAGGGAGATCCTGCCTCTTCTTTCCCATGGGAGCTACATTTAATCAGTGGCTGTAACACCAGCCCTCACCCGAGTTATAATGTAGCCATGTCACAGCTATGTCTGTGCCTTCTCCATCCTCACCTGGACTCAGACATGGCTTTCTGGCTGAGCTTGGACTAGTTCTGTCCCACTGGTTGTGCTGCGTCATCACTGAGCTATGTCAGACTCCGGCCACTGTCTCTGGCCCTGATCTTGACCTAGTCAGGCCACCCATATCCTGGCTCCTTATGGTGTGAGGTTACTGCTCCTGCCTGGCAGGTTGCTGTGCCCCACTCCTATCTTGCCTTCCCCTGAGATGCAGCTGGCCCTCGCTGCTCCACGACACTTCTCTGTGCCATTCGTAGAATAACTGGGTGAGGCATTTCTTAAAACTTAACATAGCTTATTCAAATAAGTAGCATTTTTAAACAGGACTGTCAACAAGTCATGCATGGAGGTGCCTTTATGCAAACCATAACAATAACTAAATTTTTTTTTTTTTTTTTTTTAAGGTTTTTGGACCAGTATTGACATATATTGAAGGTACTACAAAAAGTGATTTTGTATCACAAGTTACCCTGAAGCTATATATGAAACTTAGGAGTGCTAGTTCCTCACAGACCTTTTTTTTTTAACCTCATACTTTTCTGCAGCTAACACTTTGAAACAGATGCATGGAAAGAGAAATAGGAATGAGCCTTTCAACTTCAGTGAAGTATATCAAAGTAGACTATGATTAGTCCACATGAATTTTGTGAACAGGGATGCACTGTTTTATCCTGAATAACATGCATTTTTTCAGAGAAAGCTATGGAGGCACAGAGTCCCTTCAAAGCATGCTGGTGTCTAGGCTCAGCCCCTGCCTAGGCTCAGGTACTCTGATGCTCATTAGCGTCAGCCATGTTGTTCACTCTAAAGGCAATGGAGATATACTCTAACAATATTTTATCATTACAGAGGTACAGAGGGTCTTATCCATCCAATTTGTGGGTTTCTGACTGCCTTGGAGGCATTGTATCATGTCCTGGTTTACAGTGGAACTAATTATTTAACTCACTGCAGCACAGCTAACAGCAGCTAGAAACAGCAAAGATTGGGCTGTGCCCTCTGTGAGCAGAGAAACATGTACTAATGGGAACTTCTCATGTACAGAAGGATGTGGTGTGTGTATAAATATATATATATATCAGCTTGCATATATTGAATTTGTTAGAACAGATGCTTGCAGACCTTTAAAAAGGACAGCACTGAGTACTATGTTTTCTTTATAGATAGTGCTTTGTGCCATGAGGTGCAACAGCTAGCCATATGCTGGTGTAAATTGCTGGTATAATTGCCTGGTGATTTTGATGAAGATTTAAGTAAGCAAAAGCTTCCATGTCTTAAATTAATACGATGTACTGCATAAAGTCCATCATTTGCATTATCTTCTCCTAGGTCACACTTCCTCCCTTGCTAATTGGTTCTATGGGCAGCCCCTTTCAAATTACAATAATGTTTACAACCTTTTCTTGATCATCTGATGTGCAGCCAGGTCAGACTCCAAATGCAAGGTGTTTTTATTCCCATTTATTTTGAATAGTAAGTATCTGAACTGGCACTACACTTCTACCTATTTGCTGGTGCTTCTCCATGTCAGCAGCTGCTACCCTTGTTAAATGTGCAACAAGAGTGGGACTTGGCAACATTTCAGTGTGGCTCTTCCGCTTAACTTTATGGCATTCCTCAGCACTAATTTAAGAGTTTCTTTGGTACAAGACATTCAGTAGGTCTATTTCAGGGCTTTTACATTAATTAGTTCTCCTTGATGTTATTCCTTTGGTAGCTCATATTCATAGGGAGCCTTGTCAGGATATAGGACTCCACAACCTTTGAAAATCCAAACAAGTGATATGGTCATTCAGTAAATAAACTATATGGCTGGTTGGTTGGCTCCATTTACTGAACTTTGTATAGATCTTGCAATTGCTTTTTATGAGCTTGCATAAAAAAAATGCACTGTTGCACTTTCCCTATTAATAATGCTGCCTCTGCTACTTTTTATTTTTTAATAACCAGCATAAGTATTAAATTCCCATGAGTGGTAACCCATTGTGCATGTGTCTGTTTTCTACTTTAAGTGGAAATTTATTATTTTAGGGCTAGAGTACACTCTTTCTGTTAAGACTCCGTATCAGAAAAATCTTCAAGGGTATGTGTAATGTTAGACACTGCTCAGATTAACCTGAACAATATGGGGTTTGTTACCTTTTTCTCTCTTAAGCTTTTTATAATTATTGCTTTTAAAAAAGATATGTATCTTCTTGAAAAGTAGCAGCTACACAGGATACCATATGCACTGGTGACAAAGCCTTCCTTCTAGAATATACAATCTATAGATACAAAAGAGAATAGTGTTGACCAGCACAGCTTGTTGTGTGCAAGACTCCTGAGTGATTTCTACTCGGTACAGCAAAGACCGGTTTTTCAAGGAGGGGACAAAAGAAACTCACCCCCAAACCTGCACACTGTGACTTGACTAAGCTGCACAGAAACTGACCCGTGAAAAGCGCATCTTCAATAGACAAACATAGCACGTAGCTGGGCTTTTGAAAGCTCAGTGCAGTAAAAAGGTTAACATCAGTGGGTTAAAGAAAGAGCCAGATGTGACTCACTAATGCGAATGGTGTCTTCTGGAAGGCAGCTGCCCCCACCTGCAGAGCCTTGCAAACCAAGACTCAGGAAGGCATTTTCTTAACTCCTGACCGGCTCACAGTCACCTCCTGGTAGTTTTTCCAAACGTAGGAAGAAAGAGAAAAGAGAGAGTAAAGCACTCTCACCCTGCCCACTACCTGAACCTGAGGTAACCGTACACTTAAAGAACCAGTAACTAAACAGTGCTATTCTAAACTGTGTTAAAAAGGTATTAAAAAGGCAGATCACAAACATTCACATCAGTGCCTTGCATTTTGGGGCAAAGCATTAAACAAAGAAAAGACACAGAAGACATACACGAAGAGTTTTTTACATCTCATCACTCTAAAGACTATAAACATCCCCCAACGCCCATTTTGGGAGCACGGAAAAGACTCTTCCTACAGGACATCATCAACAATAACACTATATATAGATGAAACGCCTTTAAAACAAACTCTTCCCGCTGCTACACGGAGGCAAGCCGCCAGAGGCTTTCCCGAGGTCCGTATGAGGCGCTCCGCAGCAGGACAGAGCATCCCCAGGAATAAAAAGGAGATGATTAGGTGATTAAAAGAGGTAAATATTCA
>JBCJKH010056113.1:0-10231 GCA_039877255.1 Loriculus beryllinus | reverse complement strand
CCCCCCCCCCCCCCCCCCCCCCCCCCCCCCCCCCCCCCCCCCCCCCCCCCCCCCCCCCCCCCCCCCCCCACAACACAGCTAAGCAGCGGGAGAGCGGAGGGGTTGGTGAGAGGAGGCCGCTTGCGTTGTCTCCACGGCCTGGGAGCCATAGGCGTAGCGCTCTGAGTGAGGGGTTGATGGAGGAGGCGTTAAGGTAGGGTAAGGATTCCTGGGGCAAGCCCCCGATGAGGTCTCCTGTGGAGGAAAGGGCCTCTGGGGAGGCGTGGAGGGGGCTCGGGGCGGGCAGAGCTGCGTTGGGGGCTGTGCGGGTCAGTTATGCAGCGCGGCCTACACGGAGGCGTCCAGCGCCTGCCTAGATGGTGGCGGCGATGAGGCTGCTTCCCCCCCTACGTCGCCAGAGGCTTCTCGAGGCCTGTAGAAGACACACATTACCCCAGTCCACGGCCATGAAATCCACTTCCACACCGACGGCCGTGGGTTGGGATGGTTTATGTCTTCTATAGAGCCTGCGCGTCTGTACCCCAGACGGTTAGATCGGCCTGGTCTGGAGGGCTTCGGTCGTATCGGAGGAATAAAACCTTCGAGTTCTTCCGATTCGTACAGCCTGTCAAGTTCTCTACGAGAGACATCTAGAAATTGCTGTGGAAGCAGATTATGGTAGGGCTTCTGTGGCTTTCCTGAGGGGCTTTTCCTATCGTTCCTTTACAAAGGATCCGCGGCTCTTAATTGAGGAGCCTCGTGGTAAAATGCGGGAGTGAAAACGGCCTGTGATATTGATTAGGACCGTATACTATAGGAATGCGTATGTTTATGTTCTCTGCCAGTATTACATAAGTCTTCGGAGCATAAATTTACAGGGAATCAAAAAATTTTAAGGTGGCTCCCACTTTAAAATGTGACGACTTTGGTTTTGCACAGACCAATTTAACAGTTTCGCACTCATTTGTATTTAGTTTTCTCGTTTAGGGGCAGAATTTGCAACATCTATCTTTATTCCAGTAATTCTCTGTACACTTGAGTGTAGTGAAGTTCAGCTAAACCTTTGTTTCTATTTTTCTGTGTCGGATGTCCATCTTTCCGCCCCCAAGCTCTCTTCTGCAGAACACTTTGATGATTTAATTTAGGTATTTGTCCATTTTAGAGCCTTGGTGCAGCCTGCCTTCAGCCAAATGGTGAAGGAGAAAAGGCAATCATAAGTAAAATCCTCAACTTACCTATAACTGAGTGCGTGTGGGGAGCTGAGTGCGTTTGGGGAGCACTTCACCTCAAAAGTGGAATAACTGAAACCTGGGTATGCTGCGTAATTGGAGTTACGTAGGTTGAAAATAGAGGAAAATGGCTTTGGAGATGTATAAGAAAAGAAGAAATTTAGGGATATAAATGAAACACTAATGGGTTTTGATTTTGTCTTCCTCCTTCAGGCATTTTTGTCTGCCATTTGATTTTTATTTCTTTTTATTTTATTAAATTTATTATTTTTACTTCTTGTTAATATATAATAAGGGAATAAAATCTTTTTAAGACCTACATTGTGACTCACCTGAGGGGTGTACCAGTCACCTATTTTTGCACAGTTTGCCACTTTGTTTGCATTATATTTCATAAAATCATAGAATAGTTAGGGCTGGAAAGGACATTAAGATCATCTATTTCTGTTTTAAAAACAGATTTACGTAAGAAACATTGGTGCAGGTGTCCCATGGTCTTTTTTTTAACTACCAGCCTGTCATAGGTATTACAGAAGTATTAGAAAACCTCTTTTTCAGAACAGCCTTGCCATTACCATGTTCTGAAAGTTTCCATTATAATACCTTCAGTTGCTAATAGAGGAAACCAGTAGTTCTGCGTAAATGTACACAATAAGAAGAGTAATTTAGAAACAAAGGTAGCACTAAAAAATCCTCAATTACAGTGTCCAGTGACTGCACAAACCTTTACTTGTGTTAGTTCATTCTTCAGAATATACTGAAACAGATATGTAAGCTTATTCTTACTTTCAAAAACTCCTGCCAAAGAAGAGTAACAAATAATGGTTGGTCTTAATTTTACAGCTCTGTATTTACTTAATTTTTTTTTTCTTTTCAGTTGTGCATGTACCTGTTTGAACAGAGAATTCCTGCATATAGCATCCAGCAACAGAAGCTGGTGGGTTTCTGTCGTTAGTGAATCAGCTGAATTGTAAAACACCCATGTACTTGTGTGTTAGTAGGGTTCAAAAGTCATGGCTTGGCTCACAGTACTCCAGGTTCTGTGTTGATATAACAGTTACTGTGGTTGTTGCTCGAACTTTAAAAAGTGTCTCTTTAACAGTGATCTGTAAACAGATTTCTGAGAGAAGTTTTTAGACTGGTTGTACATGCTTACAGGTAGTAACTTAGATCAGCATTATATGAATCCAGGTGGTGTTGGAGAGGATGTTTGAAGAGTAAGGTCTCTCTCCGGCAGAAGGTGAAGGAAATTATTCTGTTTAGTCACTTGAGAGTTGATTTAAAACAGGCTTTAATGGCATGTTTGAAGCTATTAAGCGAAGATGAGTTGGCCTATTTAATCTTGCTTTGAGTTTTGTGACAGTGTGTCAGTGTTAGGAGTACTGCCTCTACCCACCAAACCAAAATCGTACATCGGGGAAGCTGAGGAAGAAGACTTACTTGAGGAAATGGTTCTTTATAGTTCTGTCATATTTAATCCAACTACTGTAGTTTATATACTGTATAGTACAGTTGATGTACTCTGCTTGCATTTACCAATACCAGTTTAATGTTTTTGTTTTTGTGTGGTTTTCTTGATACGTTTTTTTCCAGTGGCAGATGCGGCATTCAAAGCAATCCCATTGTCCCGAATGGGAGGACAGAAAGAGCTGGGATCAAAGGAAGCACAGCAGCAGCCGGAAGCGCAGGAAAAGATCCCAGAGCAGTGGACGAGAAAGCAAGCACTATAAACCAAATCACATTTCAGACAGGTATAAGACTCTGGATTGAGTAGCACTAATGTTTCTTATTGTGCCTAAAATAAATACATTTTCAAGATAAGAGGTTTTGAGTGCCCAGAGTTGGCAGTTCCCTAATATTTGGTTTACTTAAGAGATAGTTGGTTTTGTTACCACAGTACCTGAACCATTGAATAGATATTCTTTAATAAAACAAGTAAATGTTCCTAGTTTGTTTCACTGCTGTCAGGTATCGATATTGAATATATCCAGTATTAAATTTCAAGTAAAAACTGTGCCTCTTCATTTACTTAACGTGAACAAAAGGGAGATAAGGTTTGTTTAATCATTTAATGCAATGGTAAGTACCAGTTTCCCTTACTAATTTGGAGGTGGTTTGCTTTTTCTCCCATATTGCTTTCGCTGGAAAGATGCATTTTCCTGTTGTGGTTTTTTCATTGACAAGATTCCATGGACTGCTTTTAAGAGCTCTTTGCCTCAGTGGCTTTCTTAAAGGTTATTTTTCTGTGCAGAATATCCTTGTTCCAGATACTCAGGTTTTTAATGTTTATTCCAGAGCACTAAGAACAGTTCTACTTCTTCCAGTCTCCAGGTTTTATTTTTAACACTTCGAAAGCATAGAAGGAGATATTGCTGTACAAAGAGTGTTTTATCCTGTGACTTTGGAGATTGTAATGGAGTTCCTTAGTATATTTTAGAAAGTGTTGCTTCTTTTTGAGTCCAAGTTCCTTGCTTACTGTGCAAACATTATATACTGTGGACATGATATATTGTTCATGTGGATGGCTACTATGTATTTGAGACTGACAATGTTGTTAGACTCCTAATAAAGTAACATCAAAAGCTTCACGATTTTTGGGGAGGGAGTCAATTAGAAAACATTTTTGGTGTAAAGACAGATACTATTTAACTCTGTAACTCGCCTCAAGTCACTTATCTTGTTGGAACCTCAAGTTTTGGAAGTGGAGAACATTCACTTAAAATATATTTTCAGTCATTATTTGGACGATAGAGCCATAAATGAAAGAGACCATCATGACCGGAGATATGTTGAGGAATACAGAAATGACTTCTGTGAAGTATATGACCACAGGCATTATCACAGAGACTATGAAAAGAGTCACCATCATCACTATAGCAAATCCTCTGGTCGGAGCAGGAAAAGTAGTCATAAAAGGAAGCATAAGAGGCATCATTGCTCCAGTCACCAATCGCATTCGGTATGAGTAATTTTTAACTTTATTATTAATGAACTAGCGGTAATAGACTTCTTAAGTGAGTGCTAGAACTACAGTTCCTGATCACAGTGTTTTAAGAAATATTATTTAAAAGGAATGTGTAGTTGAGTCCATTTGTGAGCACATGAGTATGTTCTTAGTTGAGAGTTAAATCACTGTTGGGTTGGGGGATGGGATAATCATCAGTACTAATTATACACTGGGATTAATCTCAAAAAATGCTGTTTCAAAGTTGAAAACAGGTAACTCATATTTCAAAGTACAGTTGTCAACTTTCGAGTTTTAGAGCATAGTGAATTCTGTTATTTCTGGTAGACTGAGGTGCCATCCATCCTATTACTAAAAATAATTGAAGTGACATGCCTTTTAATGTTAGCTTAATTTGAAGTATGAAAGGTGCATGTCTGATAAATTGGTAAGAACAATTCTACACCTGATTCTAGCTAGCTTTGATAAGTCATGTTCCTGGCCAGCAGCTGCTAATGTCTTACTGAAGATGGGATAAGTTTGCTGCTTGCCTTCTTTGAAGGCACGCTCTCTGAATTTCTCATTATTGACGTGTTGCCCAGTGATAACATCTTCAGCTCCAGGTGGTTTCTGTCCCATTTCTGCAATAGAAACAGCAAATAATGTTGAATTATACAATGCAAATTAAGGACTTCAGAGTAATTTTTCTTCTCTCTAGACACGAGGGAAGTAAAATTACTTGGTAGTTTTTTATATTTAGATTACATGAAGTGTATGTTCTAATAATAGAAACATTTCACCTGACTGTAAGCTTAGATATGTAAATAAATGCTGCTTTTTGCTATTTGCTAGCAGAGTGTTAGTAATAGCGATGTTGCAGTCTTAATCTGTCTTCAATTAAGCCACTGTTTGAAAAACAAAATTGTGTTGTTTTTTTCTGTTGCTTTTATCACTTTAAGTATTTATCTGAAAATCTGTTCCTTGCCATGTTTTTCTTCTGTAACATAAACTGTGCCCTGTGAATTTCTGGGGACTGAATTTGAAATTGCTCCTGCCAACTGTTCGTGGCCTGGTGTGTAACTGAATGCCTGAATATCTCCCCGCTGAATGAATTGCGTATTCTGCCCTGAATTCACTCTGATATATTGATTGGCTGGACGATCTTGGTGCCGTTTCCAGAAGAGTCACCGAAGGAAAAGATCCAGGAGTGTAGAGGATGATGAGGAGGGTCACCTGATCTGTGAAAGTGGAGACGTTCTAAGAGCAAGATGTATAGAACATTTTTCAACACTTTTAAAAAACTTTTCAGCAAAAAATCTGTTTAGTATAGTATGTCAGAGGAGGGGGGCTAAAGAAATCTTCATTGCTCTTTTGTTCTGTTTTTTTTGTGCTTTTTTGTTTTTTTGCATATCTTCTTTTCTATAGAATTTAAATACTGTGTTCAAAAAGTTCCAATTAGTAAATGAATCTTGAGATTAGAACAAGAGATAGGTATTTTTTTTGCTAACTGTTTTCGTGACACCTGTTCCACTAAGATAATGCATTCAGATGCTGAGATTTAAAGTAATTATGCTTTTGTAATGGCACATTTTTAAATCTACGTTAATAATGTTCATTGTTGTTGAAGTAGTTATACAATTCTAACTTGCGTTTGTTCTTTGTAGATGAAATTGTTGCGACTTTAGGAGAAGGAGCTTTTGGAAAAGTAGTGGAGTGTATAGATCATGATATGTAAGTGTTTATCTCTGTAAGGGGATCTCATAACAAAAGATGACTTCTTAGTTCAGAAATTAAGGCTCAGAGATGTTTTCTTTGAAGGAAAGTTGCAATTCAAATGAAGTATTGCAGTATATTTAAGAAGGAAATTATTCTGTTTCTGAGAGCTACCTTGTAAGCTTTTTTTGAGGCTCTTCAGTCATCTCTTCCAGTACTAGAAATGTTTTTTGTTTCTCCTGTTGCTGTTTGTAATGCTTATAACAATACTTACCCCCTCCCCCCAAACTGTGTAACCACATGATGCAAACTGCTAATTACTAAGATGTCATCTGTTCTTTTTGAAGAGGGAGAACTATGTTTTGCTTCATCATGTTTTTCTGTTAGTTCTGCAAGTGCTGTTGCCATAACTAGAGAATGTGAGGCTATATAAAGAGTTTAGAATTGATTTGGAAGACTGACCTTTAGAAAATTTTGCAGTGAGATGCTGCAAAAGTATTTTTGGTTCTTAGTGACAGCAGTTTCCTGAAAGCAGTTGCTTGGAATTGGTTGAGCTGTAAATTTCTTCCCTCAGTCCCCGTAGTCAGAATTATCCTTTTAAGTTTTTCTGAATGCACAGTACTGCAGTATCCAGTCATTTGTTGATGGAGTGGCTATTTCCATCTGATGACGTTTGGTAGAAGAGAAGAAAATTACTTTATTTCCACTTCTGTATGTACTAGAAATTTTAAATAGTAAAACTCATTATTCTAGCCATGTGTTACATATCTGGAGTTCTGTGACATGGTTCTAGTGGTTTTTTCCGCTCTGCCTTTGGTTGATTGGTCTGTCATTTCACAAGTTAAGTGTTCAGGAGCTTGAGATACTGTTGTAAGGACAGACAGTGCTCTCAAGTTGTTAGAATCTAAATAGCTCTACAGAGACATTTAAAGATTGAGAGTAAATTGGGTAGAATGGACTGTGTATATCTGTGTTCCATTTAAGTAATAGCCTTATTGTTTGAATGTTACACTGAGTGCAGGTTAGTTTTCACTGGTACGAGATACTCAATCTCAACTTCAGAATTGATTCAGTTCCCCTGGTTCTGTAGGAGCGCTGGAAAAGAGCCAGAACAAGTTATGCAAATTCCAGGAAAAAAAACCTCACGTTTTTTCAGTACTTACCTCAAATGAGAACTTCGATACATTCATAAGTAATCTTGTAGCTGGATTCCTCTCATTTATTCTACCTTAGATAAGAGGACTATGCAGTTAATGTGGCATATACTATCAGTATTTGACAAAGGAAAGATTGATAATGCATTTCTTTGTAGAAGCAATTCTAGTTGAGTGCAGTGTGCTTCAGTTAAGTTCCCCTAATCCAAGTCATAGTTCTCTCTGACCTTTAGTCTTCTGGGTTGTAAGTATTTAACAGTAATTGATTGATGGTGATGCTTTCCTTTCTTTTGAAGGAGAGGAATGCATGTAGCAGTTAAAATAGTGAAAAATGTTGGTAGATACCGAGAGGCAGCACGTTCAGAAATACAGGTGTTGGAACACTTGAACACCATGGATCCAAGCAGCACTTTGTAAGTATGAAATTAGAATACTCAGCATACTGAGGATTTGTACAAGATAATTATTTCATAAATTGAGTTTTCTTTTTATTATTCTTTTTAAGCCGCTGCGTCCAAATGTTGGAATGGTTTGATCACCATGGCCATGTTTGTATTGTATTTGAGCTCCTGGGACTTAGTACTTACGACTTTATTAAGGAAAACAGCTTTCTGCCATTTCATATTAATGACATCAGAAATATGGCTTATCAGATTTGCCAGTCTATTAACTGTAAGTAAAACTCAAAACTCTTATCAAACGTGTTTGGTGTTTGTTTTCCTTTAGGAAATAATGTATTAATTTTGGAATACTGTTCTTTTTTCCTTGTAGTTTTACACCATAATAAACTGACTCATACAGATTTAAAACCTGAGAACATCTTGTTTGTGGAGTCTGATTACATAGTGAAGTACAATGCCAAAATGGTAAGTTTGTTCTTCATTTCTCCCAACTTGAATTGAGCTACTTCTGTCTTCATCTGAACTTCTCTAAAAAACGTGTAGAACTGTTGAGTGACAGAATTTCTTTTCCTTCGGTTTGTGGGTTTTGTGCTCTTTTGAGATGTACTGTCTTTCTACTTTTTATCTGGTCACTATAGTTAAGTTCTTGCTGTTTAATGAAGGTCTGGCATTCATAGGGAGCATTGTGTTAATGGCTTTGAATTTAGCCAGGTTTTTTTCCTTCATATTTCTTAAGCCATTCGATGTCAGATCTTCCTTTCTGTGTGATTACCCTGGAGGCTGAAGTTCCTGTCAGTTTTGCAGTCCTTGACTTAGCAGCTGAGATGAATTTTCTGTTTGTCATCAACACGTGATACTTCCTATTGGGTAGTGTTACAGTTGGCACGGGCCCCAGATAGGATTTCTCTGACCCCAGTGTCTTGTAAGTCGAAGAAGACACTAAGACACAGCATTAGGGTGAGAACTTGTCTGCACAAATCATTTTGAGCACTGGCAGGAATTAAAGTTCATGTTGTTTTGAAGTATAAAAACTCAGAAAAGCAGCATGGACTTCATTGTCTCTAGTCTATGCATAAGGCTTGATTTTTATTTTCTTATTTTAGAGCTAGAATTGTATAAATGTGGATATGCACCAAGGGACAGAAAAAGGCGAGACAGAAAGAACAGCTAACTGAAGTTAACTTGAAGGTTAACAATAGAGGAAAGGAGTTAGTTGAGGAAAGGTTTTTACTCAGGAAAGGTTTTTACTCACCTGTTTGAAGTATTCAGATTAAATCACTTTGTCACCAGCACCTCCTCCTCCTTGCAGCTTGAGCTGAATAGGAACTGATGTATTTTGAAAGAGTGTTTTACTACATATGTTTAATTTTTGGCATTTAATGTTAATTGGAATCTTGAAGATAATGTGATGAATAACTTTTTGGCTAAGCGTGATTTTAAATCCAGCATTTTTAATTTCTTGCAGAAGCGAGATGAGCGCACTTTGAAAAACACAGACATCAAAGTCGTTGATTTTGGAAGTGCAACTTTTGATGATGAACATCACAGTACCTTAGTGTCTACACGACATTATAGAGCTCCTGAGGTTATTTTAGGTCAGTAGAGACTTCTTAATTTTCTCACAATTACAGTTCACTCAGATGTATTTACTCTGTAAACTGGAGTAGTTGCTCATGGTTCTGGTAATGCAGTCACCTGTCATGGGTGGTGGTGTTGGAATTCTTGATAGTAAACAGTAAAAACTCTCAAAACAGAAGTCCAGACATGTTCCTTTACCCACTCTCTCCCACCAGGGTTTGGGGAGAGGTGTGGAGGGGGGGAAATTGGTATCAGTAAGTGCATGGAAGCAGGGCATTTGCTTGGTGGATTACAGGTTTTAAGAATATATTAAACAGTAAAATGTAAACTTTGCCTATTTTGCAGCACTGGGATGGTCACAGCCTTGTGATGTTTGGAGTATTGGTTGCATTCTAATTGAGTATTACCTGGGATTTACAGTGTTCCAGGTATGTGCATAGAATTAAACTGTTTTTGTTACACTGCTTATTTTGATTGTTTAATGACGTGTACTTATCTGTTACTGTAAAAGGCATAACCTTATGGGCTTTTTAAGGATTATATAGATAAGATAGTAAAGACAGCAGGCATATGTGAAGATGTGATGTCTTGAATATATTCTTCAGGCTATTTAAGGCGATCTGTTTTGGCTTTCTGGATGATAAAGCCTGTATAGAGTCTGAAGATAATGCTGGAATTAAGAGTAAAGAAAACGTACTCATACAAAACTTGGTTTATGAACTTGTTATTCAGGGGGCATCTTAACTGTAGAGTGTGCTGTATAACAAGCTGCATTGTGTAATCTATTTGTAATAATTTAAGGCATTAATGTAGAAAGATATTGTGATGGTATTCTGGTGAACAACTTGCTTTCAGATGCCTTGTTATCTGAGAATAGAAACGTGTTAAATGCATTTATTGCTTTTCCCACACAGACACATGATAGTAAAGAGCATTTGGCTATGATGGAAAGAATACTAGGGCCTCTGCCAGCTCACATGATCAAGAAATCCAGGTAAGTTATTACAGGAGAAGTAGGTTTCCTAATATTTTATTATTCAAAGAGAAGTCTTAAGGTTTTCATTGTTAGCTATGTGATTCTAAAGATCAACAAAGAGACTCCCAGGCTTCTTTTTAGCTCTTAGTCTATTGCAAGAAATTTGTCAGATTTAGGTGAATTGAATAGTTGACAGTAGTCCTCTCTTCTGGTTTTAGTCCTAAGTGCTGCTCTTTAAAGACATTTGGGTATGTTCA
>JBCJKH010056111.1:0-19231 GCA_039877255.1 Loriculus beryllinus | reverse complement strand
AGCTTGCTCCAAGCCCCTGTGTCCAACCTGGCCTTGAACACTGCCAGGGATGGGGCAGCCACAGCTTCTCTGGGCAAGCTCCCAGGGAAGAGCTTCTGCCTAAGAGCTCATCTCCATCTCCCCTGCAACCCAAAGCACCCCCAGCAGCAGCAGGCTCTGAGACCAGGAAGAGCAGTTCATTAAACACCACTAATCTGAACAGCCCTCAGACTGAGCCAATCCAACAAGCCCAGTCCTGGGCCAGCAGCTGTGATCGCCTCAGGGCTCAGAGCTGGGGGCTGTACCTGGGAGGGGGGGCAGGTCATCCGTGTTCACACTGAGCAGCTTCGGCCACACTTTGCAGCGGATCTCGTCAGTCAGGAGCCCCCCCTTGCTGATCGCCATCCTCCGCAGCGTGGCCACGTCGATGGGGTCACTGTTGAGGGCCTGGTAGATCTTCGCCACTTTCCTTCTCTTCTTGGCATCAAAGTCTGCAGGCAGGTCACAGAGAGGGAAGCTGGGGCAGGGAATGACGGCACAGGGGGGGCTGCAACCCACACTGCAAGGGGGCAAAACCCGCTCACGGTGATGCCATACACATAGAGGGGAGATGACCCAGGACAGCGAGCACAGGCCCCAGCAGGGCCAACCCACCAGCTCAATGCCCCCATCTCCTCAGGCTCTGCACTGGGGGCTCCTCACAGCTCACAGAACATTCCCACTGGTCCCACTGCAGGAGGCAGCTCCTGCTCCTCCCAACACAGTGCCCGAGGGACCTCCCTGCCCCATGTTCCCAATGGATCACGGCTCCGTGCGGGACGGTGACAGCCGTGCAAATCCACTGCAACCGTTTGTTCCCTGATGCAGCTGCCAGCTCCCGTGTCAAGTGTTTGCTAAGGCCAGGACTTTGTGTCCCTACTGACTCCAGGCTGTAGCTCCCAGAGGCAGCGCCCTGGGGAGGAGTCTGAGCACTTCTACCCACCACAACAGGCACAGGAAGGGACTGAATTAAACCTGTAAGGAATCACAAGCACAGGAGCACAAAGCTGGCAGGTACCAGTACAGGGAAAGGTGGGCCAGTATGAAACCACCACCACCACCGTTTGTGGAGCACACAGGGCAGATAGGGGCGGGAATAACACAGGTAGGGAAGGGAATAACACAGGCAGGGTAGGGAGTAACAGGCAGAGCACCCAGTGCTCTGCTTTCAAACGGGTTAAAGGCACTTACAGGACTCGAGAGCGCTTCCTGGGAACACCACTTCCCACTGCATCCCGGTACCTGTCCCCGCTGCCCCACCAACGGGAGGAGAGGCTGCCGGGAGCCACCCGGTATCCCCCACCAGGGAGGAGTTTCCGTCAAGCAGCTGCGGGGCCAGAACGCAGGATGAGGCCGCCTTCATTTAAAGGCTTTCCCAACAGATCCAAGTACTCTGGGGATCCGATCGGGATTCATTCCATCGGGACGTGTCCGAACCGGGTTTGCAACGGGAGGAACTCAAAAGGATCCCGATGGAGCAGCAGCTGTTCGCTCCCTGCCCACGTGGCACCTCCGCTGTCCCGGCGCTGCTCCGGCCCTTCTCCCCGCTCCCGGCTGGAATTCCTGCCTTCAGGACAAGGCACGTCAGGCGGCTCGGACAGCGGGGAGGCCACCAGCACCCATTGCCCCTTCTCTAAGCACCCTTCTGGGACGAAACCTGCCCCCGCCTGCGCCAGCTCCGCCGGGCTCCGAGTCCCGGTACCGTTAAAGCACCGAACCCTCCCCCAGCGACCACGACTTCCTCTTCTCTCCTTCGCCACCCCTTGTACAAGCGAAGTTACGCGCAGGGAACAGCAGCCGGGCCCGGAAAGGAGGAGCAGAGCTGCGGGAATTCCTCCCGCTCACACACAAAGCACCAGGGGAGCAGCGCGAAAGAAGGAGCGGGAACTGCGGGCTCCTTGTTTGAGCTTTACCGGGGAGCACCCCGGATTTACACGGGTCACACACGGGACGATGGCTGCGGGGGACACAGGCGTATTCCGGATCCTGCTCTGGGCACCCCCAACCTGGACTCACGGCATCGGTCACACCGGGAGCCCCCAGCACCGGAACTCGGACCGGGGCTGCCCCGGCCCGCAGCGCCTGGGGCTCATTCTGCAGCCGAACCCCGTCGGGAGCGGCTTCCACCGACAGCCCCGGGAACAGCCCCGGGCACGGAGCGAGGCTCGGCGGGGCCGCGCCAGCAGAGCCCTCCCCGGTTCCTGCCGCGGGCCCGGGCAGTGAAGCCGGAGAGCTCAAGGCCCCGGCTGCTCTGCGGCCCGGCGAGGGTCCCGCTCCTGCGGCGAGAGCCGGTCCCGCAGCCGCAGGGGGTGGGGGTGAGCCCGGACCCGCCAAGGTACCGGTAACCCCGGCCCCCGCCGCGGCGGCTCCGAGTTCCGCCCCTCCGTCAGGGGGCGCTCGAATCCCCGCCCACCTCAGAGGATTTGGCCCCCTCCAGGCCCGGCCCTTACCGTGACCGCCGACCCCGTTGCGCGGCGAGCTCCGCCGGGCCATGCTCCCGGGCGCTGCGGCGCATGCCGGGCCGGGCTGGGGCTCCGCGCTCCCGGTGCCGTCCGGTCCGGTCCCGTCCCGCCTCCTTCTCCTCTTCCCCCCCCCCCCCACCGGCCCCTCCGCCGGCGGCGCGCGGGCGGGACGTCACGACACCCCATAGCGCAAGCGCGGAGCCCTGAGACAAATCACGATGGCGGAAGGGGCGCGGGCCTATCGCGCATGCGCGGAATGGAACACGCAGCACGTGTCGAAGGCGCGGTGTTTGATTCAGGGCTTTAGTTCAAATACCCCAAAACAGCGCTAAAACCCCCCAAAAGCGGCCGGTGGTGCCCGAACTGCAGCGGGATGGCAGCGCGGGGGCTGCTCGGGGCCAGCAGAGCCAGGTGAGTGAGCACAGACCGGCATTCCTCCCATTGTGGGAGGTAAATGATGGCAGCACAACGGGCTTCCGTGGGGTGTCCTGGAGAAGCTGCTCTCGTGTCCATGAAAGACTTCACCTCCCCACAAGCTTTCCTGTTCCTGCCCCATTTCTCTCCAGTCCATTTAACCCAACGCACTGGCTCTATCCTAGCACCAACCTGGAAGGGTGCAACCATCCCCTCTGACCCAAGAACAAACAAGGGACAGGCCCTGTGAGGATGAGCAAAGGCTGGAGGCCAAGTGATTGAACACCCCAAAGAAGCAACAGCCACACTGCCCTGGGGACAGGGGGGAGCCATGGCCCCAGGAGGCCTCTACACAGGGAACTTCAATCTAACCTCGATAAATAAAACCAAATGTTTATTTACACCAAAGAATTCCAACACTGGATCTTTCACATATGAAGGACAAAGTATATATACACAGCAAGGGGGAGCAGGGCTGTAACAAGGGTGCTTTTTCTGTTGTCAATGATAATAGTCGTCCACAATTACTGATCTACCATTCCAGGTTAAGGGAACTCGCTCCATCCTCTCAGTGCATATTTACAGGACTGTGAGGTAACTGGATTCTCACCACATGGCACGTGAGGGAGGGGATGGGGGTGAAGATGTGGGATCGGACTTGGCGTAGTCTGAGTTTTCCAGCTTTAAGTAGCCACCAGCTTGAAACCTAGAGAAACTATTTAAAAAAAAACCAAAACAAAACAAAAACAAGATACCCAAATACCAAAGTAATTCCAGAGATCCAGACCCTAGGAAGAGGGAGCTCCAGGACCCCGAGTGAGCAGAAACTTCATCTTTTAAGACTAAAATGACATGCAGGGGGGCAAGTTGGCATTGTGGTTGGCTCCTAAGGAGACATGATTCAGTCCAATTTGGGTGTCAAACATTATCTGCACTCACTCCTTTTAAGCTTTATCCCACCTCTCCATACTGGAACTGTTTCCTCAGCAGACCCTGGCTGGGTGGCAGTCAGGACATGGGGTTCAAGTGAGTGGTACTTCAAGAAACCCACCTCCCCTGCCCCATGAACACTTGGTTTGGTTCTGGAGAAGAGCACAATGCCCCAGGGTGTAGGCTCACGGTGGAGGAATGGTGGGAACATGAAGAGATTTCCAGTAGGATGCAAGGAAATGCTGTTGATTCAATCTTTTGTTCTTAAATGAAAAGTACTTATTTTTTTTTGGGGGGGTGGAGGGGGAGATGGGGATAGGGTGGGGAGGGAGCAACTGTCCAAGAAATATTCCAGCTGTGGGTATTTTCAGGGAATCCCCTGAGTTACGAAAAAGTTCAAGTAAAAAAAGAAAAAAAAAAATCAGCCTATAATAATTTTGTATATAATGACTGAACTACTATAAATCCACAAGCAACAGTTCAGACACGGTGCCTCCAAAGCGTTCATCCCCTCCCTTCCCCTGCCAGGCACGAGCTGCCTCCTGAGCAGGGGTGAGGGGAACCCTCTTCCCCACCTGACCCAGCTCAGGCTGCAGGACACGGGAGCCCCCTCACTACTGCTGAGCGCCTGCAGCAGCTGGCACGGGCATCCCCAGCGTGGTGGTGGCGGAGATGACGGGCGAGCCTGCTAGAGGTCCCAGGGGGGAAGGTGTTGGCACTGAGGAAATCCCTGGAAGAGAGACAGGGAAGCAGGAATTAGAGTGGCACCAGCGCAGCGCTACCTGGGACTCAGCTTCGTAACCCAAGTGCTGGCTCTTTGCAGGTTAAGTTTACTGCTGCCCTATTACGCTTTCAGAGCTGCCAAATAAGCTGAGATTAAAGAGCTCTCCCTGTTCTGAAGAGTTGCTGAGGGGCAGAATCAGACTTCAAACCATCCAATTGCAACGCACTTCTTAAAGCAAGACCAGAAAAGCAGCTCAGGCTGCGGCAAGGCCTTATCTCACTTTCCCACCCACTGCTTCTCAGCCCTCTGTGCCCTTGTCTTCAGTCCCAGGAGATGATCTAATGCCCCACCCACAGACCTCACCCTCCTGGGTGCTCACAGTACATGTAAATGCTGTCTGTCACACACCACACAAGGAGAAGGGTCAGCAGCCGAACTGACCTGACATCATACTCGCACTGCTGACGGGAGTGCTGCCACCCGGCATGTTGGAGGAGCCCATCCGAGCCTGGTCTTTCACGATGGGATCTAGGAAGAGCAAAGTCCCGTCAGGTGATGCGTCAGCAGGCAGCAGCTGAAGCACACACTGCTCAGCCGCTCCTGACAAGCTGCCCACGGCAGGTAACATCAGCCCTCATCTACCAGAAGTCTCCATCAGCTCCAGTGGGAAGCACTCAAGAAAGTGCCAAGGAAACACCATCAGTGAGAAGTCACCTAAACGATGTGCTTTGGAGTTCAGCAAGAGGAAAAACTGAAGGGCATGAAGGTAAAGTTTACCTCCTCTGTGCTAAGGATCTGTGTAACTACAAAGCCAAGCCCAGAGCACAGGTGTAGCAAGCAGAGATTAGCATCAATTACAACTGTTATGTCGTGTCTCTACAGACAAGAGCTGTTGTGTCACTGAGCTCCTTGTCTTCCATCAGCTGTTCCCAACTTCTGCACTAACTCTGTTCCAGGGTTTAAAGGGTGGTTACAAAGACAATGGAGACTCCTGTTTGACAAGGAGTCACATGGCAAAGACCAGGGGGCATGGGTACAAGTTATTTTTGGGGAGATGCCAGTTGGACACAAGAGAAACATTTTTCCTACTGAGAACAATCAGCCACTGGAATAATCTCCACAGGGAAGTGGTGACTCTCTCAACACTGGTCATGCTTGGACTAGGAAGGTTGGACCAGATGATCCTTGAGGTCTTTTCCAACATCGGATTCTGTGATTCTTCACTTCCAGCTGCAGGTAAATAACTGCCACCTGAGCTGTGACCCTTCTTTCTGCTCCCAAACCTACCGCATCAGAGAACTGAACTCCAAATGCTGCCCTTCGTCACATGGAATTCAGTACAAGCTCTGTCTCTGTTAGGACACAAGTTAATTTAGCTTGTTTGTTCAACTCTCACAGCCTTCAGCTTTACTAATGCTCAGACTTGCAAAACATTGCATTTGAACATCTGCCACAGGTGTAACACAGAGCTGTGCTGGTTGTTGGTGACCCAAGCCTGTTCAGCAGCAAGGAAACAAAAAGAACTGAGGAAATACTCATTTTGCATTGTTATAGCTGCTTCAATCCCCTAAATATCAAGATTTCTGAAAAGCAGCAAGTGGTTAAAAGCATTTAGAATTGAAAATACATCTTCTTTTGCAAGGCCAAGACCTGAATATAACATTAACTAAAGCACAATTAGGAACCTAAGTTGTTAAAAGGGCCTTGACAAACCAGCGTTCTGGGTTTACGTACCCCACCACCTGCTGAAGTTAGCCTGGGGTTAGCTGCCTGAACACCAGGCTGCTCATTCCCTGGCCTGACTTGGGTGTATAACACCATTTCCTCAGCTGTTGTGGGTGGCAGTGGCCTACTTGCTCCACCACAGAGGCACCCTTGGCTCCAGTGCAGCTCCTTGCAGACCAGGCTCATTACGCTGCTGTTCTGAGCTCTTATCTGCACAACCTACAGGGACAGATTTCCCAGAGGCAGAACTCGTTGAACAACCCCTGTACTTACAGAAGTAGGGGTGTTCCATGGCTTCTCTTGCTGTGAGTCGTGACTGGTGATCATATCGCAACAGCTTGTCTAAGAAATCCAGAGCTTCTGGACTCACCAGGTGCTGGTTCTCACTGTGAACAAAGCGCTCCCATCGCTTACGGGAGTGTCTGCAGGGAAGAGAGACCCCAATCAGGCAGGGAAGAGGACAGCAGTGCCAGAAGTCACCTTTCTGAAGAGCAAGAACTGCTCAGACGTCCACCTTTGCTCAGTGTGGCAGCCCCAGGGCTGAGCTGTACCAGTGCACAGCAGCAGTACACCGCAGCTCCACAGGGCGGCATGAGGGCTCAAGGTCAGGATGGATTTACAGGCCTAAGATTCAGCTTCTCTTCCTCTCTTATCCCCTCAGCATCAGTCCCTTGTGGTTTGGTTTGTGTCACACAAAATACGAGGGGAAAAAAAGACACAAATGCCATCTTACACAGCACCTGATCTTTTGCACTTCGAGCAGTGTTTTGTTTTCTCCCCCAGAACACTGGAGAGAACATCTGCCCTGCATGCTTTATGCTCCAGCAGTTCATTTACTGCCTAGATGACATGGAAAACCTTTCCTCAAGTCCATTTCCAGAAAAAGGAGCAGGGGGAGCACTGGCAAAAGGGATCGAATGCACGAAGTGACAGCTCTCAAGAATCTTGGCTCTGATGTCTCCCAAAAGCATGAGGTTCAGCTTACTTCAGGGGCTGCTGACAAAGCAGTAGCTCTTTGGGTCTACCAAGAGCTCATGAGCTACTCTGGAGCTTGGCTCACCTGCCCAAGATGTCATTGAAACGTGGATCCAGCTCGATGTTGTACTTGTCAATGTAGTCATACAGATCTTCTGTTCCCAGCACCTTGGCTATCCTCACCAGCTGGGAACAAGCAAACCAAAGTCACAAAGGCAGGAGCACATTCCCTTGGGAGCCTGAATGTGGTCTCAGTGTCCGAACTAGTAGCCACAGGGTCACCATGAACATGCTTCCCTTCACAGCTGGAACTTAGTAATCCCATAGCCCGGAGGAAGCTGCACACCCCAACAGCACTAACAACTGAGACCCTGCAACACCAACTCCCTTGGTAGCAAGACAATACTATATAATAGTAACATTGTAATTATTAATAATAATAGCAAGATGATGATGATTATTATTATTATTAATAATAATAGCAAGATAATTAATAATAAGTGGTGAGGGGAAGGCAGGAATAACTGGTCATGAAAACAGAAACTCTGCATCTTTCAGGTGCAGGGTGAAGCACCAGCCCGGAGGGCTCCAGAATGGAGGTTTGAGAAGAGAAGGTCACTGATTTTCCAGGACTTCCCACCAATCAGGTGCAGAGCACATGCTAAAGGTTTAGGTATAAAAACTCCGGCCTAAACGCAACACAAAGTTTTGAGAATCTAAATAAAACAGCACCAAATGCAGTTTCCAGACAGAGGGGAGGGAGGATGGACAGAGCCAGGGGTGTGCACATAACAGAACCTCAGGAATAGTCAATCTGTGTGCCAGAACCCACCAGCATTAATACTGACAGAACTTTTCCAGATACTGAGTAACTCAAAAGCACAAAGTATAAATGTCTGTCTACGTAACTGGTTAATCCTGCACACCTGAGAAAAGGAGCGTGGCTTCAGACTGAGCAAAGAAGCCATTAGCAAAATGCTGAAATTCTTCTTCAGATATCCTGATAGAAGTGCAAGGAGGAAACCTTTACTGTGCTGAGAGTACTCTGATTGTACAGGAGCAGCTCTCACCTGATCATAGTTGTCATGGCCATGGAAAAAGGGCTCCTTTCGGAATATCATACTAGCCAACATGCAACCCAAGCTCCACATGTCCAGACTGTAATCATACATCTGTACAGAACCAGAAGGACAATTCAGTGTCTAGTGAATGAAGCAGAACAGACTCAATACTAACAGGGTCCATCCCCCCCTTCTTCGAGTGATCCAAGGGAAGCATCAAAATGAGAACCAAAAGAAATGGACTCCACAACATGTACGGACAGGTGAGGAAGCGCCTTCCTTCAGAACCAGCATGGAACGGAAGCCATCGGTATCGCTGCTATTTCCAGCCCATAATGCAAACTGCCATCAGCTAAGGGGATGGTTTTAGCTTTATTTAGTCCATGCAGTACTGGCTGTTCCCACAAGGGCTTTGTTTCATTCCTGGACTTACTGCAAACACAGCCCTGCTAAAAACACATTCAGCGTTTGTATTCCCAGCACCCTGATGACAGTTCTGCAGCTCTTCCTCAGGTCCTGAGACTACTCAATAGGCTTTTTTAACTCGGCAGCTTTACAGCCACTGCTTTCTGTGATGCATTTCAGAATGGGCTGTCCTTAGCTCCAGGACTTCAGGAACCTGAATTTCTGGTTTGCTGTCTCAAAATGGCACAGACTTCCCATATGGAAGCTAGTGACAAATCCCAGTATTTCTTACCTGATAATCTACAAGGAGTTCAGGTCCTTTGAAATACCTTGAAGCCACTCTGACATTGTACTCTTGTCCAGGGTGATAGAATTCAGCCAAACCCCAGTCTATTAGTCTAAGCTAGAAATGGTGGAAAACAAAGACTGAGGGATGCTTAAGAGTTCCATTTTACCCTTCTCCACCCCCGTGCAGATATCTGCTAGCACCACTATGCAGGGGTACCCAAAAGGGATCTCAGTTTGCCAAGGGAACAGCAGGCCCCCTCCCCACCTTCCAGCCAACCCATGCTACCTTTCTATGCTCATGGTCAATCATGACGTTGTGAGGTTTGACATCTCTGTGCATGATTCCCATGCTATGGCAGTAATCTAGAGCCTGGAGGTGACACACAAAGAAAGAGATGCTGCAGTCACAAGGACCTTTCAAGTTCAGTGATATTCAGAGCTATTTCCACATAAACCCAATCTAACCAGATTGCCTATAGGGTTATATCCTGGACTAGGCTTGGGGACCACAGACACCACTTCTAGAGCTCCCTCCCAAAGGGATGCCACAGCAACAGAAGTGTTTTGACTTCACCTTGTGCGCTTCCTCATACAAATGGCATTTCAGAGTCTCTATGAGCACAGTCACTAGACACTGATCACACACACCTCCCTTCTCCAGACTCCCAAGGAGAGAATATTTGTTCCAGAAGAATGGATAAATACATTTAACTTTACATTAGAGCACAAAAGCAGCCAGCAACAGCTTACAATCCCCACTAGTGGGATAGCAACCACCTCTACAGGATTAGCTGAGTGCAAATCCTACAAACAAACCAACAAAACACTAACTTACCTTCAAAATCTCATACATGTAGAATCGAATATCATAATCTGTTAATGTCTGGTACAATTGCTGTGGGACACAAACACATCCTGTCAGTGTTCAACACCTCAGCAACACCCCATCCCTGCCAGCCCACAGCAAGACAGCCCTGTGCTGCTCTGCTTCTCCAAACCTCCTTGAAGGCACAAGACAAAGTTTCCCAAGTTCCTCTGATCCCACTCCCAGCTGATCAGGCTGTTCCTAACCCTCACCCTTACAAATCCCACATTTACTTCCAGCTCAGATAGTATCGCCCTCTTTGCCACCACCAGCCTGATGCATTATTCTGCAGGCCAGGTTTCAAACAGACCCCTCCCTCCTGAGGCGGGTCAGTAGGGAAGGGGACAAATAAACATTTAAATCCCTTTCCCCAGAAATATGGAAAGCCACAGAAACAGCTGTCCACATTTAAAGTGCTTCCAATAGTTATACACCCAGCATAACAGCAAGATGTTTCATAAGGACAGCACTGACAGGCCACAAGGTAACAGATTAATTTGTTCTGGAGGTTAGAATGTCACTTGGAACCTCCTGTGGCAAAAGAGAACTAATGGATGAGTTACAAACTTCTGCATTTACCTTTAAAAGACAGTTACTGTGTCAGAAGGCAGCGATCAACCAACCCACCTGCCCATTACGTACTTGCCTTTCCCCAGAAACACATTAAAAAGAGGCTTTCAAATGGAAAACATGAGACATTCAGTGTCCCCCCCACCCCGTACCTTAAAGTCTGTGTTGTTTACATGTTCAAAAACCAAAGCGGGTGTTCGAGACTGAAATAGAGAGAACAGGGTTCAGCTGTGGTTAAGATGAGATAACATATTTGCACTTACGATAATGAGTTAAGTAATTTCTACTCCTAAAACTGGTAGAAGCCCCTCTGCCTTGGGTGTATTTGATTCCCCTGAGACAAAAAGCAGAGGCAAAGCCTGCAGCGCTGTTAACAGAATGCATTAACTTGTTTCAGGTCTCTGGTATCTCATCCTTACAAGGGTCTGAAGGCACCTGCAGGGGAAGGGCCCTCTAAAAGGAGTTAATCAGATTAAGAGCTGATCTGATTAAGCAGTTCAAAAGCAGGATTTAAGAGCAGAGGAAGACAAAGAGCCAGATCAGAGCTGAAGTAAAACACAGCAACTTCACCATAACCCCAGAGGACCCCTTAAGGTCCCTCCATACTCACCACAGGATCTTTTACTATATCCGCAAGGGTGATGATGTTGGGGCCGCCCCGCAAGTTCTCTAAGATCTTGATTTCACGCTTGATTTTCTTCTTTTTAACAGGCTGGAGAACAGAAAAACAACAAGTAAGACCGAGCACTGCAGTAAAGGGAGGCCAAGAGCTCAACAACCACACCACAAAGGTGGTGACTGCAAGTCAGCAAAATACATCGGAGCCTTTGCAAGTGAAGCTCAAACAGATCTTGTTATCTGACTGCTCAGTATCTGCAGTCTCCTTTCTAATCATACAAACCCTGACGGCTACTAACATTGGTTTCATGGGAAGGAGGGTCAGGAAGATGGTTTCTATCTCTTGCCCAATCCCCAGCTCACCTTGAGAATTTTAACAACTACTTTTTCATTATTTGTGATGTTGATGGCTTCAAACACTTCGCTGTATTTGCCTCGGCCTAATTTCCGAACTAGCTGGTAGTCATCTTGATTCCTGTGGAGGTAAGAAGTTAAGAGTTAGTTCCAAAGAGCTCTGCCATTTGCATCACGATTTACAAACTGGTCCTTAACACAAGCTCACTGCCTCACCTTCCAGACAAGGTGGATTAACAAGTGTCTTCATCTCCTGAACACACTGATTCAGAGGTAGGAGAGGAACAGGGAATTTCTACCTGCCCAAGTTAGATTCAATCCAGAACCGATTTCTTCCACAGCAGATAACATAAGCCTGACTATGCATCTCAGCAGCAGCAAACTCAACCTATCCCTTCCACTGGTCTCTATATTTTTCCTTGTATAATATTGTTAAAAATCAACAAAACCAAAAAGACCAGAACTTTCAGCACTGGCTTGTTTAAAATCAGAGCAGGGACAAGCCACAACTTACTTCAGCTCAGCACACTCTGTACACTTCAGAACCCAGGAAGCACCACAAAGCTGAAGGCAGAACTTAGCCCAGGCTCTGCTATACAGAACAGGGAAGGCAGAGCTACAAAGAGTTGTGTCACTGCTGGCTGATTCTTGGACAGTTCGGTCATGAGCTCAATTTAGGCACCTCCTTCCTTCAAAAAGCAGCAAACATCTCTTCCAGTCACTCAGAGAGCTGAGCAATAAGTCACAAAATAGCAGGTACCTATTTAAGTCTGCTGAGTGTCTTCATCCACCCCAGGCAGAGGCAGCTTCAGGCTTTTTACTTCTTCTCAGCCCTGATGTTTAGATTGTTTCAGAACAAGATTTTCTTCCCTCTGAAAGGGGCCATTTCCTGACTCCCTGCAAACATTCTTCAACCTAAACTCTTTAAGGAAGCTGCTAAAAACATCCCTGCACTGTTGGAGATTTCACATCTTGACAAGAAACACTTGGGAAGCAAAGTTGTGATCCCAGCACTTGCCATGCACACAGGCAGCTGCCAAGGAGCAGGATAAAGCCAGACACTGTGGGTGCCTGAACTCCCCATGCACCAAATGCAGGATCCTGAAGGGATTGATCCTGGTCCGGGGACATCCAGAGGCAGCCCAGAGACTTACCCCCACTCAACAACATGCGACTCATAGTCCCAGTACTCCCGGGGTCTGTGTGTGTTCACATCCGTGTAGACTCTGGCCCTGCTCGGCACGGGTCCCGACATATCAGACAGGTTGGCAGGTGGGAATGATGGGATGGCAAATCAGAGGCTGCCTGGTCTGCACTGGAGGATAATGGCCTCGGATTCTTCCACCTACAGAGGGAAAACCAGCCAGAGGGTAAAAACCTCAAGATACTATAAAAATATTCAAGTTAATCATTAAAAGCTGCTGAGGAGAAGCTGGAGCCCAGCCACAGCCTGAGATCATCTGCCAGAGCTTGAAAACTGTTTGTCTGCTTCCCCCTGTGCAGGATTGGGACCACTTGGCAAAAGTAACCCCCTCTGACTTTGAAACTTCAGCATGGATTTTCCAAATTGAGGGTTACAAAGAGAACCTTCCCAAAGGGAAGAACTGCAGTGTGCGTAGCTGCAGACTCACTCCTTCCATCCAGCTCCAGAGTGAAAGCAACAGCCGTGGGCTGAACCTCTCCCCATCCAGGAGGAACGTGCCTGCCATGGAACAAACACACTTCATTCACTGCAGGCCACACTATCACTTCTTGCAAGGCGCCAATGAACGATGCTGCAAAAGGGTGACAGACCAACAGGTCACCTGCACAACCTAAATGAAGCACTTTCTGAAGTTTCAACTTCTAGAAAGATCAATTTCCATTTAAATCAGAACTCTGGGATTTACCTGCAATTCCTGAAAGGACCAAAGCCTTTGTGCTCATGCACAAAGGTTTGTGTGGCTACAGCAAGTCCTTCCGTGTGAAGAACAACCAGCAGCAAGACAAGAAAGATCATTGTGAAGATCTTAAGGCCAGTTATTACCAACCATTCACAGACCCAATGGCCTGAGGACGCTCAGAGCACTTCACAGCAAACAGAGGCAGGCAGAAGAGTTTGACTGGGGTGGGGCACCAGTTTCAGTCACAACTTTCTACAGTCGTGACATTAAGAGACAGCAGCATCTGTGTTAGACACGGTGATTTACCCAAATACAGAAGAAAAACTGCCACAAGTCTAAAGAGGTTTCTTTGCATTCTGCCTGTGCATAGTGGCATTACTGAGACTAGTCAAAATGACTCAAAAAGAAAGTTACTGTATGCCACAAACACTCTAATTTCTGAATACTTATAAGGAAACTACTACAGTTTGATACCAATGAATAGTGTCCTACCTAAACCAAAAGCAGAGGCTCTGCACCTCTCAGATCCTTCCCAAGTGAAAGCCATCATATTTTTAAACATTCAAGTACAAGAATCTCTTTGTCAGCTTTCAAAATAACCCACGAGGAAGGAAGCAGCATCAGAGTATGAAAGAGCATTGTTCAGGGTGCAGCATGTGGCAGAGCCTGCACGGCCCTGTTTAAAGAGAGGCTCTTGCGCAGCAGGGCAATAACCTAAAGATGCAGAACATAGGTATTTGCTGTGCCAATGTCATCCCTCCACAGAAACAATCGCCAGGCTGCAGGAGGAAGTTAATAGCCACATTCATCAGAAAGATCCAGAATCTACTCCGTTAGCTCAGGCTATCAGATACATCACATCAGAAGGAAATTCTAGAAGCAAAATCCTGCTCTACTGGCCCCATTTATGTGAGGTCTGCAGCACTGCAGTCTGCTGCAAGGACCACAGCTACAAGCAGAAGATGGTTATATGACCTGAGGGAGGAAGGTCTGATGTCCTTTACCATGTCCCACAGCCTGACCAGCAGCCAGCTCTGCATTTGGGAGCACAAACATGAGGTCTCCTTCTGGTACGGAACAAACCTCCTCAGCTGCCATGGACCTCAGGCTAGTTTTCGACCTACTGACATACAAACAGTGCTGAGGGCAGCTCCGGGTAGAGAGGGGCTGAGGTAACCCAGTCTCAGGGTCAAAAGGGACAGGACACTGTTCCAAAGCCCACAGTGGAGGTGACTGAAGGCCAAGCAAGGAAGGACAGGGCACTGCAGCCACGTTCAGCTAACGATAGGATATGAAATATGACCAAATAGTCTATTCCTGGACAAAATGTTAGTCCTGTAACAAATTACGCTTTCAGAAGATGAGGCAGCAATCATCCGAGACCTCAAACCATTTATGTGGCATGACTCAGACCCGTAGAAATAAGATGTATATTCCCAAAACACACTCTGGCCTTAACAGCACCTGAGTTCACTGCACCACTTTGAGGACAGTGAAATTTAGTGGATTTCAGAGTTTATGTTTCCCCTCATTCCATGTGCTTCTGGCAGGAGATGCCCAACAATCCTGTGTAGGAATTAACCCAACACCTCAGGTGACTTTTGATTTGAGCTTTTCAGCACAAGTGAGAACATGTGGCTGCTCCCCACCCAGCCCAGCCTGGGTTCAGCATGGAAAAAACCAAGAAAGAAACAGAAAAATCAATCACATTATCTAAAGGCAGATCAAATTGCAGTAGTGGTTCTTACTCTGTCACGTAGCTCCAGCCCAGCACTGCCTGCACATTGTAAGAGAAGGGCTTTTTCAGGAAACCATCGACTGCAGCTTCTAAGAACAGCACACAATGCCTGTGTAGGGAGGTGGGTATTATTGTCTGCTGTTCTCTCTACAGGAAGAGGAGAGCCTGCACAGATCATTTGTGTTTCAAGCAAAGACAGTACATGCATCTACACTTACCCTGCCCCAGAGCTGCTCGAACCGCTCAGGAATTTGTATGTATTTTTTTCTCCCTGTCCCCAGAGGGGGGATAATTTTGCAGAGGCTCCAAAAGCTCTTTGGCAGAAGGGACTGCCACAAATAGGGACAAATAATGGGGACAGGTGTGGTCACGGAAAAGTCAGTTTAGCTCCAGTTTAAAGGCAGAGAATGTACAGTGTGAGCAGTGATTGCACCTACATGAGTGTCCTGAGCTTGTTATGAAAGATGAGGTCTGCAGAATCCAAACAGAACATGTCATTTATTCATTCCTGCATTAATGCCAGGATCACAGAATCATTTATATTGGGAGAGACTGCTAAAAGTAACCCAGCTAAAGGAGATTGAATTAGATGAGGTTGCCACGCACAGCTCAGCCTTGAGCATCTCCAAAAAGCCAAAATGAATCTGAGAGTTTTAATTCCCTGGTAGAGAAATGCTGAACTGGAAACAACCACTTTGAGGCAATAAACCAGAGGTCACAGAGAGGAAGACAAAGCTTCCATTTAACACCTGACATGAGGTGCTCAGTGCTAAGGTTTGCCTTTGCAAGGCCAGAAACCAGGTCCTGTGGCACAGTACTCATGGTGACCACCTTGGGAAGACCATCCCCAATAGCACTCACATTGTAGCTGCAGCAAATAAGCACCAAGGAAAAGTTTCAGTGCTAGGTTTTCCCATAGGCCTCCCCTTAAAAACATATTTGAGCATTGGCAAACTGATAAGTAGCTCATCTCTTGCACAGCACCTTATCAAGAGCACCCCAGCAGACCCTGTTCATCCCATGTACAAACAGCTCACGCTAACACAGGCAAAAGTACCCTGCATGTGCTGCTGAAAGTGAGCAGCTGGGAGACAAACCCAATTGTGCCATCACCATATAGGAATGTTTTAGTTGAAGAGCTACTAATCAAAAGAGATCAGTTCTTAAGTTTGAGTTATTCCAAGATCAGCCTGAGCAGCTTTGCACAACAAGTTTTGTACCTAAAATTCAGGAAACCAGAAAAAAGCCTCTCAATGTTCACTCCCAGTTGGATTTTTAAAGTATTTTCATTTAAACCACTGTTACAACTTCCCTCCTTTTAAAAGGGAGTTTCACCACCCTTAGAATGCACTCTAATCCCAGTGGCAACCCCATAGAAGACTCGATTTCTTGTGGAGTATCCGTACTTGCAGCACCTAAACCCAATTCCTACAGGAATTTCTTGTGCCTTCTGTCCTTCCAGATGCATCCACTCTGAGCAAGTAGCAACAAAACACAGCTACGGAATTTGCACATTAGTTTGAGAAGCACCTGCTCACCCTCTAGTAAAATTCACTTCTTTTTAGTCAAGAGTAACTGAGATACTGGAATATTACTTTTCCTCCTTTTAAATGGAAATGCTTTTGGCACAGAGCACACAGTTACTCACTCAGAACCTTCCACTTAGGAAGTGGCACCAGTATGACACAGCACATAGACTCTGAGCGAGCTGGAAGCCAAGAGCTTCCCAGAACACTGGTGTCCCAGGGAACCTGGCCAAGCAATGACCTTTGTGGATCAGATTTGGAGTGTAAATATTGCACCCAGGAACACGAGCACCGCTTGACACAGCCTCCCTCTGGAATGCTGCTAACAGCACAACCTGCCCTCGGTGTGAGCAGTGCCCTAGCAGGGAGTTCCAAGTTCATCCCGAGACTGAACCCAGGGAGCCACGTTTAGCCACACCAATGTGGCTGGTTATACACCTCCCCAGTTCCACCAAGACTAACTCAAAGAGCCATGACAGTATTTCCAACACTTTATCAGCTCCTGACAGACTGTCCCACGCAACCTCATCCTCCTCTCATGGAGAAAGGGACACACAGAATTCTGTCAGACTGGGCTGGAGATTTCCTCTCACTTCTACTTTCCCCATGTAAGCTTATTACCAGCAGAGACTAAGGCTGTGAACAGGCCAGGCCAGGCAGCAGCCAGGTCATTCTGTGACTAGAAAAGCTCTCTGCCAGCTGAGAGGAGCAGAGTTCCAGTAAATAGTCCGGAGTCAGGTTATTCCTTTCTTTTACCCACAAGTGCAACTGAGATGACCCCTTTCACGGTAACAGCTTAAACCCCGGCTCCGAAATCACAAGTGCACAGTGTGCTCTGTTAATGAGAGAAAGCATGACAATTAGCACATAAAATTGATTATCATTTTCTTCACACAGCTCATTGATCCCAGGGCAGGAGCACTCGCTGCTGCAGAGCGTGGGGAGTATTTAGTACTGGGCAGACACCACTGAAATGAAAAGATCAAGACATGCTTCAACACCAGGGTCCAGCCTGCTGCTGGCAGCCAACACCAATCAAACCCCAGCCCACCTTTAAAGGAAGAATTAATAGTAACCAACTTTACAAAACCCCATGTTGTAGCTCACAAAAGAAACCTGATTTGTGTTATTCCATGATGCTGGAGCTGCAGCAATGCCACGTGGAACAGATGACCTCCACAAGTCCCTTCCAACCTACAGTTTTCCTCTGATTTTATAGCTGAAATAGAAACAAGCCTGGATTAACACAACTGACATGTTACATCCTTTCCTGGAGACTATTTACCTACTAAAGGGAATTCAGCAGCAGAAAAGGGGATTTTAAAACATGATGGAGTTAAGAAAAAGCTTAGGTTTGAAATCCAACTTTTCTCTTGGTGTTTTCTTGGAAAAGCACGTTCTGCTCCAACTACATTCTCCCATCAAAATCATCTTCTAGGTTTCTCTTAAAGAGCTGCTTGTGTCTGGCTGTGGAGAAACAAATCATGAGATACAACGACCTCACCATTCTCTTAAACAAGACATAACCAGCCATTAGGGAAAACGGTCGATTGCTTTAGTTGAACTGGAAGAAACATCTTGGAGCAATTCTGCATTAGCAACATCCTAAAACCAAACTGGTTCTTCCTTCACCGTCACTGACTCCTCTCTGAATTCCTTACAGCTCCTGCCAATGAAGGAGTCAATCTTACAGGGAGCATCACTGCTTCAAAGTCACAGGACTGACCACGGGATGGTTTTACTCTAACCCCATATTCTGTGATCACTTCCATACTTGGGGAAAACTTCACTCTCCCACTTCACAAGCGCAGAGGGTGGTGTCTGTCACGTCTGACGCTCCCCAGGCTGCCCTGGCAGTGTCACTACAGCCACATGCTCTCCCAGCAGCAGCTCTGGCACAGTCCTCATTGTTGTGCAGACCTGGAATGGCTGAATTTTAGTGGAGCTTTCACAGACCCTCTACAGGTCTGCAGCACCTCAGCTTAGTTTGGTGTCCAAAGTCTCAGTGTTGGCAGCAGCACACGTACCTGGGACAAGACAGCCAGGACCTCCTTCAGCAGCAGATGCCAGTGATGGGAATGCTCCTCACTCTATCTCCTAACGGACTTAGGAGAACAGAACAGTCAACTCTGAAAGCTCCTTTCTTCCCACTTGTCTCCAAAACCCGTGGACCATCCTCATATTCCAGAGCTAGGCCAGTCCACAGCACACAGAACAAAAGGAAAGCTTTTCCCAACACAAACGCACCAGGACTGATCTGGGATGAGGCCGTGTGGACGTCAGCAAGACACCCAAGCTCCAGCAGTCACCATTCCCAGCCACCCCAGTGGATATCCTCATTGCCACTGCTGCAGACTCCTGACACAACCACATAAAATGGCTACAAAGGTAACCAGGAATTGGCAAGCTAACCTGTTGGAACACATATACCAAACCAGAAACTGATGGCAGCACTCTTCTGGGGCATCTTCCCCCCCACTCTGAGAGCTTAGGCTGAGCAGGGAGTGCAGGGAAGGTGGTGGGATTTTCAAAGGCACATCTCCTTAGTTTGACCTAAAGCCAAAAAGAACCTGCAAGGACTTCAATAGGAAGAGATTCTTTTTCTTCTAAGAGCACTAATAAAAGCAAAGCTTCTCTTGCTGGACCTTTGGCCAGTATTTTCTAAGAACCATTTC
>JBCJKH010056110.1:0-34075 GCA_039877255.1 Loriculus beryllinus | reverse complement strand
TGGTAGCCAGCTCATTTACAGGTTTATATGTAAAAAAACTATGCGAATGGGAGTTCTGTAGTGCAGTAAGCTTATGCTAGTGCAAATGTAGGTTGAATGTGTTTCCCTATATAATGAAGATTGCATGAGTTCCAGTAACAAGGTATATGATTAGAAAATAGTTGAATGCTATGAAAATATTTGAATGCTATATTAACAGTAAACGTTAAGGTGTGCATGTTTTGGTATTTTCTGTTTTTACAGGTAATACCCCTACATCTGAATGAGGAGCCACCTATTTCATTCAACAAGGAAAAGATTTTCTATGTAAAACAGTCTTGGGATGGGAAATGCTTTAAGACTTTGTCCCCTGACATATTCTCTAAGCTGAAAGAAGCTAACAAGAAAGGAGGTGGCATCCTAAACTCGTCAAACTCATTTATTCCTTTGGACATGATTTCCCCTCTGAAAAAAGAGACAGAAAGTGTTGTTCAGAGTGCCACAAAACCAAAACCTGTTGAGTTGGAAATAGAATCAAAACATTCTGCTTCCAAGTCCTCCCTCGCTAAGGAGAGACATTCACAAAGAGGGGCTAATGGCATCAAAACTCCAACAGCGAGGAAGAAGTTACAGTTAAACAGTATGTATATGGCAATATTCTATCTGTTTGGTAGTTTTGAATGGAGTATGTTTAGTGCCTCTTCATTTTGTGTAGTTCAAACGATGGTAATATTCTACATCAGTAGTTTTAGTCATCTTATGCAGATTCTGGTGTTAGCCCAAGCCTGACTTTCTGGTGTGTCAGCTGTTTGGTTCATGTCTGTTATTCCAAGCAACTGTACTGCTTATATTCAATTGCTGTTACAAATGTTTTATTTGCAACTGGTAAGTCTAAATTTAAAGTGCTGAAATGTTACTGACCAGCCTAACTTGACCTTGGAACATCTCACTTGAATCTTCTGACTAATGGTGCCCTATGATGTTTATATTGGGCTTACGTTGAATAAGCACATTGGATCCTGTGTAGCATGCAGCATTTTCAAACTGGAGTCTGACTAAAGTTGTAAGTGATGGAGATGGGTTAGTAAACTGGAAAATCACCAGTTTGTATTCTATTTAGCTGTCATTTTGGAGGAAGTGTCTGCCTTCCAGCCATTCAGTTCCCTGTTCCTGGAGTGTAATGCCATATCCTTTCATTTAAATGACAGCCACTGAACCCATCTTACCACGTCGTCTGAAAGTTAACTGAACCAGTCATATTAAAGCCTGACAAAAGTTCATTTTGCTCTTGATTCCTAGGTCCCACACTATCTCCTAAAGACAGATTCCTGGGATGTGAAGTTTTGGATCTTTTGGATGATGACTTTGGTACTGTAGCATCATTAAAACCATCAGCTACTAAAAGAAAAGTGAAATTCACTGGCATTTTAAGCTCACCACCAAAAATACCTCATACCAATGATAAGGAAAAGTCAGCATTTGACAGTGAAGCGTACTGGCAGAGATATATTGAATCATTACAGTTATCCCCCTTTGAGGTCAAAGACTTCAGTGAGAAAGCCAAGAATCTTGATGTGAAAAATTATGCTGGATCGTAAGTGCCTTTATGTAATTACTTTTGTATGGAAGTTCTGTCTGTGTGTCGTTCTCTTAAAGCACACTTATGAAAGACTTCTGGAGGGTGAAGTAGGTCAAGTCTCTGAGTGTACCATGTTTTGCCTGTTGAGATAACTGGGGGGGGTGGGGGGGAAAGAGGGAAGGGAGTAGCACTGAAGCTTTAGAAAGTGTGTTCCTGGTTGGTGAATGAGTGATTAGAGGGATCACAAGAGGAGTTGACTTTAAAGAGATGGATGCACACTGTTTGTGATTGCAAGAACAGAGAGAAGATGCTGTAGATGGGAATGATAGGATGATATAAAAGGGAACTGAAGCTCTATTACTAATCATTATGGTTTGTACTCATCAACATGGATAAAAATAATTTTCCCAGCAGTACACATATCACAGGCTCAAATGTGCTCTATTTGTGACAACTGTTGATGTATAGAAAGGGATGTGATGGGCCTCATGAGAGTTCTCATGATATTTGGATGTATACTTTCACACTACTTTTTATGCAGAAAAGAAATTAAAACTCATAAAGTATAAATATTTAAGTCTATCTTCACACAGTCTTTAAAAATGGCATTAAGCTGGGGCAGGAGGAGAATGGATCAGACTTTCTTGTGTAAAATGTTGCGAGAAGGTAAAACCAAGTCATGTTCCTCCTTTCAAAGTGTAAAGATGTGTATGTAACACTTGATGGATCTGCACTCTGGTTTTGTCACTTATTGTATAGCATAAAAACATTTGCCCTTCATCAATTAGGTAACATTATTCAGCAGTATTTCTAGATCTAAAAAAAAATCCTGAGAACTATCAACAAATAAAATGTCTATAATTCATCCCATCGTGTCCTTTGAACTAGCTGGAAGGTTGTATTAACAACAAAATGTTCCTGTGATAGGGATGAAGAAGTGCCCAAGAAAGAGAAAAGACAAACCACAACCACTTCCAACCAACCAAACCCATAACTGTTTGGAGCCCCTGTCTCTTCATTTTGGCAGTGTTACATGTGCAAAATAATTTGGCTACTAATTCAAAATTACTATAGTTAATATTTTGTTTGTTTGGGATCTTTTTTCTTGGCAAAGATAGATTGAAAAAAGGAGAAATTGTACTGTCAGTATCCATGCCATAGCCAATCTGTAAATAACTGTCAACAAGAATTCATGCTGGATTGACAGGTGTAGTAACAATTGAGCTGAAGTTTGAAAGGCTTCATCTTCACAAGTGTAATGCAAAGAAAAACAAACAGGTTTGTGTTCTTTCTTTACAGTCCAAATAAATGCTCGGAAATGCGTAGTCAGCGCCAGGTACTGACCCTTCGCTCTAAAAGAAGCTGTGTGCAGCAGACAAGCTCTCGCATTGCAGAGCAAATCAGGTGAACTTTTGTGTCTGTGCTGTCTTATTCAGGTTGCTGTTGATAGCTTGAAGCCTTGAGAAGTTTGTCTAGTTAATAATGAAATGCAAATGGTTCTAGTAGCACAGCTTAATTGCAACGTGAATAAAAACTAGAGCCAACTCATGGTGTTCGTGAGAAAACTTGACTTCCTTTAAACCAGCCTGTTAAACAGCTATGGCAAATGAACAGCTCAAGTGGCGACTATGTTGGCTTCTCCGTTATGATAACTACTAAAAAAAATGTACTTGTACTGAAAATGTACGAGTGATACTTTGCAGTGTGCAGTGTTGTATGTGTTTTTTTAAAACTCTTCATTTCTGTTTCTTGTAGCATATTAAATGCACTAGAGTTGGACAAGGAGGAGGAGTCTTCATCTAGCTCAGACAGCTTGTCCTCTTCAAGTAGTGAAGAAGAAGAGGATGACGAGGTCTTTACACCAGAAAAGAAAACTAAACTAAGTGGAACAGTCAGCACCCCAAAATCTTCAAGGAAGTCTTTAGTTCACACCCCTGCCAGGACCCCAAAGAAAACTGTAAGTTCTATGTGAGAGAGATGATTTATTATTTCCAAGCCAATTATTGGAATGTTTGATATTTGTGTATCAAATGAAGTGTCTGAACCCCTTAGCTTTTAATGAAACATTATCTTGATTCATAGGATCTTTGATACAAGTAGGATATACAGATGTATAAAACACTTGTGTATTTGGACAATGAAATTCAGATAGATCAACTCCTAGTTGCTTGCTGTTCCTTAAGAACCAGATCACTTTGTAACACAGCACTTCAGAAAAGCATTCACGATTAAAAGTCCTTCAGACAGTTAAAAGGTGTAATTGTTGGTGTCACCATCCCATTCCAGTTTCCTTTTTATCTTTGGGAAGAAAAGGGTATGAGGCTTGTTTGCAATTCCCTTTGTAAAGATTGTTTCTCTGTTCATCTTATACTCTGGCATCCCCAAGCAATGTTTGGGAAACCTGTATGAATGTTCAGTCTCCAACAGAAACTGGTGTTTGTAGAAAATCAATATGAGATTGTAACTTTTCTTCACAGCCTTTACAAGGCACACCCAAGACACCCCGGAATGCAACTCCTGAGATTCCCAAGCGCAAAAATGCAACACAGAAACCAGCAAGTGTACTAGAAGAGGCCAGATTAAGGTAATGTGTGCTCAGGGAGGAAATAATCTTTTCTGCATCAGCTGTGCATAGCAGTAGGCTGTGCTGAAGTAGGGAAATGTTATCTTTACCATGTTGTCTAAACTTGGTAAAAATGCATTATGTTTTGATACCAGCAGGGCATTTGTGAATTTACAGTACAATAACAGATTTGCAAATACTTAGCAGCATTTACAATATAATTTTACAATTTCATATTATGGTAACCAGTCCATGCTAAGTCCTGCAGAATTAAATATCTTTGTTTTTCTGATGTTGCACAGAATAAAGATCCTCTTCCACTAGCTCTAGATTTTAAAGGTATAATATCTGTCTCCTCTTAATGTATGAAAAAGCTTTATAGCTGTCATTGTAGATGTTCATGGTGGGGGGGGAGGCATTTAGGGCTGACTGTATCTTTCAAACTGAGTTGTAGCTTTTTCAGTTTCCTATAAGCAGTCTCCCCTGGTTTATCCCACCTCTACACTGGCAGTATTTTTGTGAGTTAAACCAACTAGATCTTGACTACTGCGTATTCATACTGATTGTTTCTGAAGATGATTGTTCAGCCCTCTTTAAGCCTATAATACATCTAGAGAGACAAGGCCATTTCTTTTGGGATGTTTGACAATGGTGGTCAGGCTTAAAGTACGTGAGAGATTTGGAAAGCTACACACAGCTGTGAGAGGTGGAGCACCTGATTCCTTGTGTTTCTCACTAGGTCCTTCCTGTATAACTGCAAAAATGCAAACCTTGGACCTCCTATTTAAACTTTCTTTTTCTTGTTCTTACTTTTAATCCAAAGGCTGCATGTTTCTGCTGTCCCAGACTCTCTGCCCTGTCGTGAGGAAGAATACCAGGACATCTATAACTTTGTGGAAAGCAAGCTTATTGATGAAACAGGAGGGTGAGTTTGTTGTTGGGACTGTAACCAGCAGCACATTCTCCCTGTGGCGTAACAGCAGTGTTGTGTCAGACAATCAGATTTAAAAGGTTATCATCATTTTGCTGAATTAAAGTTTCTAGCTGAATTTTCTTGGTATTTTGCTTCCTTAAGAAGGCTTGTGCATAGAAATAATGTGGGCTCCTTTATTGTACAGATTCAAATTAAAGACCAAAATATAACTAGTCAATTTTAGATGTCTGGGAAACCACTTATTTTCTTTCTTTTTAAAGAGGTAAATTATATTCATAAAGTATTTGCTTGGAGTAACAAAAGGAGTAGTAATCAAGACTGGCCTCAGAGCCCAGGAATTTCCAGCTCATTGATCCTAAGAGTGTTAGCATTCTGTTCAGGCTGCTGAGGAGGTGTTCTCCTTTTGTAGGTGCATGTACATTTCTGGAGTGCCTGGTACTGGTAAAACTGCAACTGTTCGTGAAGTGGTGCGCTGTCTTCAGCAAGCTGCAGAGAATGATGAGCTACCATCATTCCACTTCCTAGAGATCAATGGCATGAAGCTGACTGACCCTCACCAAGCTTACGTGCAAATACTAGAGGTAAGTAAAGCCTTGTCAGTGGCTTTCTGGTTTGAAAGAGATTTTATGCTTTGCCATTAGATCCTCAATGTGTTACAGTATTGAAGGCACTTAACATATCAATACTTCCAAATAAAATAGTCCCTCTGAGAGACTGTATGCTTTTATCTTAGAGGAGGATCAAAAATAGTTACCTTGAGGTGATGGACAACTTCTTGAACTCTTTTGCTTCCAGCTGTGTAAGGTCAGTGGCTGGGAAATAGCCTGATTACGTGCACTCAGGTTTAAATCTAAGCTAGATTCTTTTTTCAGTTTTCCCTTCTATAACTTTTTCTGTTTAAAAAGTTACTGAGATGACAACTCTGGAAGTTGGTGTAGCGGTACAATAGTTACAAAGAGGCTCTTAATTCTTAACTAGCCTGTCGTGATAGCAATCCAGCTAAAGAGGGACTGTTTCTGTCAACAACACTGGACTTCTATGACAAACTAGTCAGCAGTTATCTCATCTGGGACTACTGATGTGCTTGGTTTTATATAATTACAGTAAATTCTAAAGGCCTTTCTCTTCAGCTATGTATTCTGTGCTCTTTTATGGACAGCTTCTAGGAGACCTGGGTGTCTTATGAACTACTTTTTTTACACACAACCCCATTTCCCCATGCCAAAATCTAGATGTTTGGTGTTGATTGATAGAGAAAAGTTAAAACCAAATAGGAGTTAAACTTCCTATTTCCAGAGTTTCGGTGTGATTAACCTGCAGCATTGTTTAATCCTTGTCCAGTTACTGACAGGTCAAAAGGTGACTGCAACCCATGCTGCAGTACTCTTGGGAAAACTATTCAGTACACCTGGACCAAAGAGGAAGACCACAGTGCTGGTAGTGGATGAGGTGAGACAAAGAATCCTTCTTTCTCTTTCCCTGATGTATCATAGGAAATTATTTGTTGGAGGATGAAGACAGACAAATTATACATGCTTAGAGTATAGCATATGTGATGTAAAAGGAACAGACTTGGCAGAGAAGTTGCACAAATAGTTCCTCTTAGCTTTATTAGGAGACTGAATTTAAAAGAGCAACTATCCTCTTGCTACGTTGTTCTCTGCCATGGATTTCACATTGGGCTTATGTTTTGTTTTGGTCCAAGTCATAGAATGACTTGTTCTAGCAAGTCCTAAATGCCACAGAGTTCAACTGTATTTTGTCTGGAAGCTGCTGCTTTTCCAGTGTGAAAACTCAGCGTGAAATAAGTCATACCCGGTTTTGAAACTCCTTCAAGTGAGCTATGTTCAGTAATAAACAAATACACACTTCTTTTTTGCTGTAAGCTTATTCAGGTTCTCACATGGAGGGTCTTTTAATCTTGTTAGATGTGGCATTAATATCACAATAGTGTTTAAAATCTCCAGCTGTTTAATCACTCTACTGTGGTTAATACTGGTCAAGCATGTAGAAGGACTGCACTTTTCCAAAAGAGATTAAAGCCCTAACTCAGAGAAAGCAGTCCTACTAGTAGATAGGTAAAGGAAATGCAACAGAGACAGCTTGTTCAGAATCACATAAGAAGTCTTATGTTGCAGAGTTGGCTCTCTCACACCCCCATCAGGTCTGGTAAATACAAAGCTATTTTTTTTTCAGTTTAATTTTTCTCTTTCTATCTCTGCAGCTTGATCTTCTGTGGACCCGGAAACAGAATGTGATGTACAATTTATTTGACTGGCCAACTCAAAAGCACTCCAAATTAATCATCTTGGCCATTGCTAACACCATGGACTTGCCAGAGAGGATAATGATGAACAGAGTAGCTAGCAGACTGGTATGTCCTAGCAGTTCTGTTGCTGTGCTGTAGAATGAAAACAGATTAAATACTATATGCAATTAAAAGTAATCCAGGAGAAAGGCAAGATTGGTTATATCAGGGGTTGAACAATGCTTTTGTAATTCCCTCTCCAGAGGGCTGATAATGAACACATAAATTTTGGCAAAGAGCCAGGTTGCTAATCAGATGTTATTCTGTTTAAGTACACTATGTTCTTGTAAGAATGAATTAGGAATGCAGATGTCTTTTAACCATATTAAAATCTGGATAATTACGGTTAAGCTGCTTACTCTGGAGTTCAGGAAAACTATCTTCCAGTTTCTCCTCCTCTTTCGCTTGCATTCCAGCCACCTAGTTAGTTCTATCTGTTAGCCATCACCAGCGTGTAGATTTCTTTTGTTGGATACTTTTGGACAGAAAGTTAGATGTTGAATACATTTTCCTGGGTTATCTCTTTATTGCTGCTCTGAAAAGTGATTTGTGAAAATCACTGCTCTGTGCCTCCAACCTTCCGTGACTCAAATAGCTCCACAGTGTGTGAATTGCTTTCCCCTACCCGCTAAACCCGCAGATCAGCTGAGTCCATACGGTCACAAGGGATAAGAATTTTGCATAAGAAATGCAAAACTCAGGCCTCCTGTAGAATATGAAAGAGAGTGCACCATCTCTAACACAGTCCTCCTCCTCTGAAAGCAGTTTGATTGCTAACATGAAGTTAGTAGTATGACTATACATGTATACAGATTTGCTAAAGGAGAGATGAATATTCTTTCATAGCTTTTGCTCTTTCTGTGTTAAAAAGGTGTACACTAGTTGTAATCAAAAGGTTTTCATACTAGGTGGCTCCAACTTGTTTACAAGTTTTTGTAAGAGGAAATTTTAACTCTGATGGCAACCTCACTTGCTCCTCAGGCCTTTCAGTGAGGAATTCCAACAGGGATCCTCACTTAGTTTTGTGGATTTGCATGTTTACTTCACAAAGTGGAACAACTGGTTGGAGCGTATCACTCCAACCACTCTCCATCACTTGGGGGGGGAAGGATGTGAAAGAGAGAGTGCTCCTAGTAGAGAAAATAAAACCAACTATACAGGCTATGCTTGAGCAGTTGAGAGTTTTCAAGCATTACAAACGCTTCTCACTGTGCTGTATTACTTATTATAGGGCCTCACCAGAATGTCCTTTCAGCCCTACACCTACAAACAGCTACAGCAAATTATTTCATCCAGACTGAACAACATGAAGGCATTTGAAGAGGATGCAATTCAGCTGGTTTCCAGAAAGGTAAGCACAGGGCAGATGTACATCCTCTGTGTTGTGCTAGGTAGAGAGGGTAGGGTACAGCAGGGGAGAATCTTAGTAGTCAGGCTTGGTCTGTGGTTCTGTATTGGAGACAAGTGGGGTGCAAGCAGCAGATGTCACATTATGCTCTCTGTAAGGTATACAGGGTATTTTTGCATTAAACATTGCTAAAGCAGCGTTCTTGCATTTCCCACCTACGTTGTGAAGGCGGGAATATATTCCAAGAGCTGGAGATATGACAAGTCATGTGTAATGATGTCAGCTTTCTCCAGTGTTTGGTACAATGTGAGTCATTGGATGATCCTAAAAAAACCCCTTGTGTGGCAGTGGATTGAATTTCTTACATTATTTTTTTTTAACCTCTGGCTTCTGTGATTATAGAAAAAAGATCAGTCTTGAATTTGTGATGACCAAATCATGGTGTAGCAAGGCTACTTCTGTTGGTTTTGGTCAGTGAGATTGTTCCTAGAATCCCAGTTTGAATAACATAGTTCACAGTAGCATTGCTCTCCTGTTTTGTGGTTGGGTTGTTTTGTTGGGTTTTCTTTTGTCTATTGGTTCTTCTATGCTCTTTTTCAACTTGTAGTAAGTACAAACCTGTCCTGTTCACTTTCAGGTGGCAGCACTGTCTGGTGATGCCAGACGTTGTCTTGACATCTGCAGAAGGGCCACTGAGATCTGTGAGTGTGATAGCCAAAAGGGAACCCCTGAGATAGTCAGGATGGCCCATGTGACTGAAGCCATAGATAAAATGTTCTCATCACCATATGTAAATGCAATCAGGTAAAAACATCGCAGAGGAATCTCCTTGATTTTGTGTCTCTTTCACCTCACTTCTTTTCCGAAACTACTCAGCCTGTCCTCACCACTGTTTGGGAGCATATGTGATGCATTGCGCTTTATTAAAGCGTGATACAAAACAAACCTTGCAGCATAGCTGGGAGAGAGAATTACAAAACAGGAATTAAAGACAGGGGAAACAAAGGCATAGAAAACCTTGTACAGGTTTATACAGGATGTTTAGATCAGGAGGGGGCTTTTGGAATTTCCTGTTTGTCCCTGCTTACTGTACATTGATTTCATTAGGCAGCAGTTTCCAAGTACATATATTTGAATTCCTTTCAGCTGGGACTAAATCTAGAGAATTTACTCATGAGCCCACAACTGCAAACACTACTGATATCGGCTTAATGGGCCAGACTTTGAGCTAGACTGAAGGGAAAACCACTCAGAGGTGCATAGTGTAGTCATCAGGTCCTCAAGAGTCAAACTGTTCCTCTCTACATATCTGCTTGTATTATGCCACCATCTTTCCTCGCTTAGATGCAGCCACAGATGCCTAAGCAAGATGCAAGAAGTTCCCATTTGAACTGGTTTCTTTCTTTAACGTAAATAGATTCCTAGGACTTCCAAAAGGTTTCCTAAGGGAATACATGAGAAATTCTATTGACTTTCAGTGGTCTGCACAAGCTGAACTGGTAAAATGCTTTACCAGTTCTGGTCAAACAAAAACCACCCCAAACTCTGTTCCGTCAAAGATGGGGAGGACTAAGGGATGAAAATAGGATATTCTGCTGGATATGCAAGTGCTGCTTTTAATGTGCTACTTGTGCCTGGAAACCTCAATGTTAATTTGGAAATTCATGAATGTAAGTTGATCAATACACACTGCAGAGCATTTATGATGTATGGAATGAAATGCTGTGTTCAGATACATTGAAATAGGGGTGAGGTGAAATGTAATGCAGTGCATTGTGGTGCCAGAGCTGCAGGCTATAATATGATGGCTGGTTGACACAGACTGCTCCTCTATGGTGGAAAGATAACCTGCATTTGAATAGGTGGTTACCAAGCAATAATTTCCCTTCCAGACTTTTTCTCTAATGTTTCATAAGTTCTAAACTTCACAGATTGACTTTTGTCTGTTTTGATATGCAGGAATGCCTCGCTCCATGAACAAATCTTTTTGAAGGCTATTTTAGCAGAGTTTCGCAGGGCAGGAGTTGAAGAGGCAACAGTTCAACAGGTACGTTTGTGTTCTGAGTCTTCCTCCCCCCTTAATTTTGGCACTTTTACCCCTCAAGTTTTACACCCCCTCTTTTTTTGGTCAGGCTAAAGTGTAACTATTTAAATAATTGGAGTTTTCAGTCTTAAAACTTGATGGAAAACAATATAATATAATCAGGCAATGTAGTTCAAGGAGGAAAACTGAAAGTTGATTCCAGCTTCCATAGCACTGTCTTTCTCAGTAGAGGCAGCTATATAAATTTTTTAGGAGGCCCATAAAATACTTGATACCAGCAGTGCTGTGAAGTCTCTGCACAGAGTCAATTTTATGATTCACAGTATGGAAGCTTGATGTTAATACTTATAAAAATATTTAGAACTAGATATATAAAATAACCTGCCAGTTTTCTGGTTCTGCTGGTTCATGAGTATACTTTAAATTTTTCATTAAAATTAATGCATTTTCTGTTACTAGCTCCTGAACATCTGCATCAGTTGATTGCATAGATATGCAGTGCAATCAGTTCTCAGACTTCAAAGAGTATTTTGTTAGACTGGTTTGTTTTCCTCTTGGTTTTCCTTTAACACCCAAAGTGTTTTCAACTGCTTTTTCTAAATAGCAAAGCAGAAGACCCCAACTAATTCTTGTTACAGATTTACCAGTCTGCATGATTTGAGAAGTGTGTTCTCCTAGTAGTTAAAGGTGCATCATACCTTTCTAAGCTGTGATCTTTCATAGGCTGAGAAAGTTGGGGCTCTTTAGCCTGGAGAAGAGGACCTGCATGGAGACCTCAAAGCAGCCTTCCAGTATCTGAAGAGGGCCTATAAGGATACTGGGGATGGATATTTTGTTAGGGACTGTAGTGGTAGGACAGGGACAAGTTAAAACTTAAACAGGGGAGGTTTAGATTGGATATAAGGAAGAAATTCTTTCCTGTGAGGGTGGTGAGCCACTGGAATGGGTTGCCCAGGGAAGTTTTGAATGCTCCATCCCTGGCAGTGTTCAAGGCCAGGGTGGACGAAGCCTTGGGTGCCATGGTTTTGTGTGAGCTCTCCCTGTTTATGGTAGGAGGGTTGGAACTAGATGATCTTAAGGTCCTTTCCAACCCTAACTATTCTATGATTCTATGATTCTATAATAGTATGAAAAAAAGTCCAGATGTAAATATTTTGAAATCGCCATTATTAAAACTACATGATTGAACAGCCAGCTACCTCTGAAAAACCCAACAACAACTATGCTACAAATTACGTCCCTTTCTGAGGATAGCCTGTTATTCATATAGACTGCTGCTTAACAAAGTGAGTAATTTACCACCTGTACAGCAATTCATGTAAATGGACATAAATGGTGTTACTCCATGCAATAAACCAATTATTTAGCTGCTTTCAGGATACCCACAGTCTCTGAAGCCTCTTTTCACACTGCTGAGACCCTAAAGCAAATGTAAGTGTAGTCTGGGAGACCACAGAGAAGGTGGAGCCCACTGTAGAAAAGTAAACAGAACTGTTTATCTGCCCAAGAATATTAGTTTCAGGAGAAGAATCTGAAAAGTGTCCCTGGTGCTTCAACTGCCCTTTTTGGCTCATTACTGTGTAGCTCCAGGCCATAACTGAAACCCAAGTGCACATCAACAAGGGGCATTTACACATGACAGAAAAGGCTTGCAGACTTGGGACTTGTAACTACAACAGCTAACAACTTCTGAATGACAGCTATGCCTGGCACTTGCTAGACTGGTTTTCATATTCTGCTCCAGTTCTGGGCACTACATCAACTTAGAACAACTTAACAAAAAGTTGTTGATTATGATCATGAATGACACGCTAGTTTCAAATAGGTTTATATATAGAAGATGAGAAACATTTTGTGGCACTCCAAATACAATGAAAAAGTGAGAGTGCACATACTGCCACAGGACACACAACAGAAGAGATAAAACGTGCCTTTCTTCTCTCATTTGGAACTACTTCATAATTTTAGACAGTGTTATAGCAAAATTCACCAAGGAGCTTTGTTTTCTCTTTCCGTTAGGGACTCTAGGGAAAACCCTACTCTGTGTGCTTGAAGTTCAAATTATACTTTCCAATATTACTCTACTTTGACAGAGAAAAGACATTTTCCTTCCTTGTGTTCAAAACTCTCTACAGTTTTAAAAGGAAGTCTGGTACTCAATACAGTCCCACATTAATCTCTCTAACCTCAAAACTACAGAAAATAAATGGCCCTGGACAAGCTAAAAGAAAAAATGCCACTTCTGGTCCGCTGAATTGTGCTTGTAAAAATAGCAGTAGACTGTTATTGGAACTGTAGACACATTTTTATTTGGTTGGCTCAGCTACAGAAACCAGGGCTACAGGTAGAATGAAGTTCCCAGTTATGCAATCTAGGTGGAAGGAGACATGGGTCTCCCTCCAGAGCTGCAGCTGCCCTGCCCTCAGGACAATGTATTGTGCCAAGCCTCCAGTCCATACTGCAGGAGAACTGCACCCCAGGGCCCCTGGTGTCACCCCTCGGTTGGTAAGTCTGAGTGCTACATTAGATGCTACCTTAATACGAACAGCAGCAACTGATTAAAAAAAGGACAAAAATCAGGATGTCTGGCTCTAGTGCAGACTTGTTTTGTGACCTTGACTTACACCTGAAAGGGTGTGTTCTATCAGATGCAGTCAGCAAGAGGCAAGGCGGCTTTGGTAGGTAAATGATGACATGAAGGTATCATGAGTCCCGCCATGGCACTCTAGACTATTGCACTGGTCCTGCCCAAGTGTAAATATGGTGCAGAGAAAACAATGCAGGTGTAACTCATACCCTACAATTAAAGAAAAAAAACTGCATGATATATTAAGAGATGGATGTAGATATTGAATTATTTTCAGAAAAAATCCCTTTCTAGAAAGAATTTCACTACTGTTTTACAACTTCTCTTCAGCTATTAGCTTCAATAATGTAGTCTGACCACCTTGACAAGTGAGTTGGATGGTAAATGGAGCTCATGGATGGTAAACCCAGTGATTAATTACAAATTGTTAGTGTGTTTACATTAGCTTAAAAACGTGTTAAAAAGATACATATTTGTTTTCACATCCTACACAATCCTCCGTGCCTTAAAAACTCGGAACTATCCCAAAATTTAGCAATAGCCACCTGCACCCATAGAGAAAAACAGTATTATCCAGAGATAACATTTTTGCTGTGAAGTCCTATATTTTGTCTTGTATAATCCCTAAGCCATTTTTGTGCCAGAGAAAGAAAAACGTCTGTAGTACTGAAAATTACTACATTTAGAACCACAAGATGCTTTGTGGGTAAAACTATAATTTGAACATTGAAAGTAAGAGAAAATAATTTAAATTTGCTCCATATTGTCCTAATGCAGCAGGTTTTATAATTCAAAATAACAAGAGAAACTAAGCAGTTCAGGCTGAAGACTGATTCCTAAAGATTACACTTGTTTCTCAATTCCAGCTCTGCAACCTTGGGAAATTCCACTTAATCTTTTTCCATACAGCCCACTGTAAAGTGCTTTATGACACTTCACTCAAGATTCACCCACCTCACCAGGTGTTGTTGGTAATCAGCTGGACAAAAGTTAGAGGAAAAACTGGAACAAAACCCGAGATGACAATGCAAACCTTATCAAAGGCCATAAGCCACCACATACCTTCACTTTCAAAATTCCCTTCAAGGTACATCATTGTCACAATAATAAAGGAAAAACCCCACAACACTGACTTTGAATTCAAGGTTGATTGAATTTCATCACACTTCCAACCTTCCAGCTTCCTGTTCATTCAAATTATTAATTGGCAGATATCCAGAAGAAGCAGGAGAGGGGAAATCTAATTTGTGCCTGTACTTAGATAACTAAAAACTCCTTTTACAACTGATCATCTCCGTATTTCCTCTGTTCATCTTCCGGAAAAGCAAAATAAATAAAAGCAAAAGTGCTTCCTTAATGGAACAGAATGAAGTGCTAAACATATAAACAATCCTTCAGCAACTGCAGAAACACACATCCTTGCCTTTTTTATTCCCCTTGTTTTCATCACTGGTATTAGCAGTTATTTTTTAACCACTGCACATGCACGGCAAGTCCCTCCGACAGGACATGCAAAGGCAAAGACTCCTTCCAAAAGAACTTGCAGTTAAAGCTCTCAACTAAGCTCACAGGAGTCAAGGGTAAGACTTCCTGGCTCTCAAGAGAAGCAGGGTCATGACAGTGATCCTGCAGTACTTACAGAACCTCATCGCTTGCTAGTCTAAAGAAGGCACAGTTTATAAGAGGAAGAGGGATGCAATGGTCTACATGTAAGTGCACAAAAGATGGATTTTTCTGCTTTCTTGGCTTGCTCTTTCTTACATCATCTCCCACAATTACTTCTGTCTTTTATCATTTGTCATGCTTTTAGAATTTCCCTATTTCCCCTGAGGACTTGGGGTATTCAGAATGAAGGTGGCTTTACACTGGGGTGGCTGAAACTTTGCAGTTTTCTATTTCCAAGACACAGTTGACTAAACTTGGCAACATTTACAGCATCTACTGAAATCAACATCTGACTTCCTCTGTACCAAGTAGCATTAATTAGATAACTGACATAAAAAAAAGAAAGACGATCACTGTCATCTGCCTTGTTTTGGTATCAGTCACTTGTTACTGCTACCATTAAAAGAGTTAATGGTTAAATCTGGAAATATTTTAGCATAGAAATATACATATAAAAATGTATAAATATTTACAAAAATATATACAAAAAATCAAACTCACTTGTGCCAGGTTATGTAGGCAGTAGAAGGGATAGAGTTGAAAGTAGTACATAGAACCATTTAGGTTGAAAAAGACCTTTTAGATCATCTAGTCAAAGGACACAATGAATGTATCTACATGCCCTGCAATTTAGCCCTTACTGAAACCCCTATGAGCACCTGGTAGCTGAAGGCTGCAGGAGGCTACAGGCCACTTAGGAGCGGGAGCACTCCACCTTGGGGGGCTCAGCTACAGTCAGGCAGATGTAATATGGCACCATGGCTCTCCGACAAGGTTTTGCACTTCTTACTGTATGGCCTGAAAAGTGTTTAAACAAATGGCATTACAGACTTCAGATTTTATGTTGCTTTTCATTATATTACTCCTATAGTCAATGGGAATAAAACAGACTTCGGGAAAATGAAAGCCAACCTTGCAGATCTTTTATTTTTTTTTTTCTTGTGCATTACTGCTAATAAGATGTCTCCAAGTGAAATTAGCTCAGATCCTTAGGGACCCGTTGTTGCCATAGATAGATATGTACAGCTGTATCTGAACAAAACTTATTCAACCATTTGACTGTTGCGCAGGAAAGGCAAGAAGCTACAGCTGACTGTCATTCATCAATATGGACTCTGGCTAATAGTCAAAAATGCAGTAAACACTCATTTGGTACCATGTGCAACAGTACCACTTCTCAGTATTTGACAAAAGTATCTGAAAGATATCCAAGCTACAAGTTATGCTGTTACTTTCCAGAATCTGCATGGAAATTAGAAGGCATAATTTAGCCTTTAGCATAACCTTTAAGGAGGTGACAGTTTATTTCAGTGGGTTCAACACTTATTTTGAACATTTTGAAAGATGGTGCACCATTAAGCACAAAACACAGAAACTCATTCTGTTGCTTCCCCCTCCCAAATCTTAAACAGTTCTGCCAGTGCCAAAGAGCTAAATAATTTCAGTTGTCGATTCAAATGACTTGAAAAGAAGATGCATCCTGTCATCCCTTCCCCAGGCCCTAGGGTTCTGCAAAATCCAGTCACACCCGAACTACATGCAGTAAGTAACTGCATCTTGGTTTTAAGTCTTGACCACATCTTTTACCTCCATTTCAGCTTAGATGGGCCTAATTTCAGTAGCAGTTTACTAATTAGACACTAAAGCATTAAAAATGCCTTGTAAAACCAATCAGGAATCAAGTCCCAGTGGTTATTTTGCCTTCAATGAGCTAACTTCCTTAGCTGCCAGATCAAAGGTATTGGAAGACAGCACAGACACAACCAAGAGAATTCAAACTTGAGGATTAGAAAGGATCAAATGCTGTTGATGAGCAAACCCAAACTAGTAATTAGAGCTGTTATAAAATGCATAGGAAGTAAGAGGTTTGTAAGAATTCTACTGATAGCCCAATTCCTTGCTTCCAGGTTAGTTTACTTAATATTTACTGCACTGAGCAGATGTAATACAAATGGGTATGGGGAAAGCATAACACTGACTGGGTTTGTTCCAGTCCTGGACTGCGAAGCCTGTTCATTACGTGAGACTTCACACCATCCAGAAGGAAATCACTGTTGTTTTCAACTGTTAAATCAAAATTACTAGGAGAAAAAAATATCTGTACTTTTAAAGCAATGACCAAACAACTTTTTATATATTGTGTATGATCCAGAAGGAATATTAATTTTTATATGATATATCTGTTAAGAATTCTATAGGCTAATGAAAAGCTATTTTGCATTGTTTCTGCATTGTTCAAAACAAGAATGGCTAAATTAATAGAACTATTCAGATGAGACGACATAGTATACAATGAATTGTCATTAGTTTAAGGGGGTTTTATGCCCAGTCCTTAGACTCAGATAATACAAAATACAACAGTAGCAAAACATGATCACAGATGCCTTAATTTATCTGTTTGATCAGTTCAGTTCTAGTTTAAAGCAGCTTAAATGAGCTTTGATAATAAAGGGCAATGGGACCAGATCTAATGGTACAAGTGATGTGATTAGCTCCATGCTAAACATCATGGGTAGATTTAATTTAGAACACAGCGATCACGTCTGACTGTGGTAAACAGCTCAGCATCTGCTTTCCATGGTAACACCTTCATAGGAGAGAGACTGAGATCTGCTGTCTTTGCTAAGCTTTTAACTACATCTCCCATTTCAAGCTTCTGGTATCTTCTCAAAACAATCAATTACAATAAGGAGAATGATGCAAGTTTCTAGAACAGTAAAAAACCACTGCCATGAAAATGCTCTCTAAATCTCCTGAAAGCATAATTAAAATTATATAAACAAGTCCTGGGGCTGAGGTTAGTGGCCAAGTAGAGCAAGTGGGACCAAGCCACAGCAAAACCCATATACCTAAAAGATTTCATCAACACAACAATTCCAGGACTAACAAACACGACACCATACCAGAAATTTTATTTTCTCAATCCCTGTAAAAACAAGGATACTCATAATTTGCTCTCTCTTTCAAAGGGACATACAGTTCTTCCACTGCATAGCAACAATGGTTTAAATCAATACAAATACAATCTCATGTGTCTCCAACATATTTGTGTCAAAATTTTAGGAATGCAAAACCATGATGCAGACCATTACCTAGCAATGTGTTCCTAATGTTCTCTCTCCTGTGAAATCTTAAACCAAAATCAACTTAAAAGAGTCAAGAGAAAAACATAAGCAAAGAGGCTAGACTACAAAAATCTCCAGAAAACTTCAGTCTTTACTCTTAGCACTGTATGCAAGGTGAGAGCAGACACCAATTACAGGATGGGTGATCACAGTAAGAAGAGCAAGCTCTGAGAGACATGGCACAATGAAAGCTTGGAAGAATGACTGAAATATGCACCACAAGAGAAATAGAGATTCTGCGTAAGGAGACTTTGGAAATTCTGGAAACACTGACATTGATGGAAAAATTAATATAAACAAAAGAAAGCTGGTCAGTTTATAAGGGGAAAAAAAAAAACCCCAAAAACCAAAACCAAGCTAACAGTTTGCAAATTTGTATTTAGACCTACCGCAAAGCTGGTAATAGGAAATAGTAACAGGCTTAATCTACCACAGGTAGTTGAGTTTTCCCTCTTTTATTTTGGCTGCTTTAGCTGATCAAGTACCTATGGAGTAGAAAAACCCAGAGCCTCCCTATGCTCCACCCTCATAGCTGGGGTTGCCAGACCATTCTTTACCCTCTTCCACTCGACCTCCCTGACCCAACTGCTTATACTGATCCCCTTTCTCATCCCTCAGAGCACAGCCTTAGAATTGATGTTACTACTTCAACAGCTTTGTTTCCTTGACTTTTACTGCTCCAGCCTTGTTTGTCATTCTTTCTTTTTTTTAATTTTTTTTTTTAATTAAAACTGATAGCATATTTGTTACATTTTTATTTTTTAATGACCTTTGCATAATTTTAGACATCTACTTACATGGTGAATTTTCAGACATTCAGCTTGTAAAGACTATATATATTAACAGATTCCCAAAACATTATCTAATTACGATGAGTTCAAAACATTTGGTCTTACCCTTTAGCAGATAATTTGCAAAGATCTATCAGTATCTTAGAGAGAAATCAAATGCGTACATAAAAAGGGGAAACAGCTTCTCCAACTTACTACTAAACAGAGATTTATCAGGTGAAATTGTTTAAAACAAAATCATCCCATTATGATTTTGACATAAAGCTAGAATTGCTTAAAAGAAGGAAATGAACAAAAATATTGGAATGGTATTACATGATCTGGAGAGGTTTGAAGCAATGCTTTGGGAAAACATGGCTGGACAGACCTAGCAGATCAGATACCAAAACTAACCTTAGTCATATTTTATCACAGCCCAACTTTTCGCTCAAAAAATACAGAATTTGCAAAAAAGTCATTACGCTGGCAGTGTAAAATGAGGCTATTGCACTAAAACCTCAAGTAATACATTTTTAAAACACGGGATTAATTTACATTTAAGGTCAAATTTTGAAGCAAGTTATTAAGCCTCAAATGACTGAAGATACCCGATATCTGTATTCATGGAATGGAATCACGTAAGTAACAAGAAGAGGTGGTTTTGTTTAAGGTCAAATTACAACGTTTATTCAAAAAGGTGCACTACACCCTTCTTTTGTTCCAGTAAAAGGACTATTGTTTTTGTATGATAATGCTCAATTTCTAATACAGAGGAAAAGACTCATCTTGATGTCAAAACACAGTCATGTCAAATCTTTTTTTGGAACAAAGTTCATAACTTGAAAGCTCAAAGGACAAATAAGCATATTTTCTGCATTTCTTTTCTCTACAGATATAAAAAGTTTCTCTAATATTAAGCAAGTCTTTAACACTGAACTTAATAATAAGGCAAGATGATCGCTGATTCTCAATGACTTCTTTGCCTCAGTCTTCACTGGCAAGTGCTCCAGCTACAACGCTCAAGTCTTGGAAGGCAAATGCTGAGAATGAAGACCTTATGCCCACTGTAGGGGACGATAAGGTTTGAGATCATTTTAAGAACCTGAATGTGCACAAGTCCATAGGACCTTATGAAATCCATCCACGGGTCCTGAAAGAGCTGGCGAATGAAGTTGCTAAGCCACTGGACATCATATTTGAAAAATCGGTCAGATGAAGTTCCTGACGACTGGAAAAAAGGGAACTATAGCCCCCAGTTTTAAGAAGGGGAAAATGGATGACTCGGGGAATTACAGACCAGTCAGTCTCACCTCTGTGCCTGGCAAAATCTTGGAGCAGATTTGCCTGGAAGGCATGCTAAGGCATATGAAAACCAATGAGGTGCTTGGTGACAGCCAGCACGGCTTCACTAATGGGAAATCCTGCCTGATCAGTTTGGTGGCCTTCTATGGTGGGGCTATGGAACTGATAGAAAGGGGTAGAGCAGCTGATGTCATCTACCTGGACTTGAGACTGTTCAGCCTGGAGAAGAGAAGGCTTCATGAAGACCTCATAGCAGCCTTCCAGTATCTGAAGGGGGCCTACAAGGATGCCAAAGAGAGACTCTTCATCAGGGACCGTAGTGACAGGACAAGGGGTAACGGGTTCAAACTTAAACACAGGAAGTTCAGGTTAGATATAAGGAAGAAATTCTTTACTGTGAGGGCGGTGAGGTACTGGAATGGGTTGCCCAAGGAAGTTGTGAGTGCTCCATCCTTGGCAGTGTTCAAGGCCAGACTGGACAAAGCCTTGGGCTCGTCCCTGCCCATGGCAGGGGGGTTGGAACTACATGATCTTAAGGTGCTTTCCAACCCTAACCATTTCATGATTCTATGATTAATATGTTTAAAGTCTAGTTTGAGTTATATGGGCTGTATGATTCAATTGCTGTATAAAAGCCATGAGCAACACTTGAATGAGATTGAGATCTCTCCGAACTAATTTTGGTTTGATATCAGCGCTCAGTAGAAAAGGCAGCAGCATCCTTAACCTAAAATACAAGAAGCAGCATTTGAGTGCTCAGGATGTATTTACATACCATTCTGAAGCAACTCCTTGCTGTATCCTGATGTGGAAGAGTACTTCTGAACTAGAAGTCCAGAAACCGCCATTAACTAGTATGGCAGGAATATTTTTTAAGACAGATGGTTGTTTTTCTAATCCTGTTAACTGTATTTTATGAGACAAATTTTGAACATGTGCTAGGATGCAAGTCTGCCTTAATGCCTTTCGCAATCACAAAAGGAAGACTGGTTGGCAAAGGCAAAAGTACACTAAGTGGCTGTAAAATACTACTGTAAACAAATTGCAAGTTGATCTTTCACATATACATTTTTCATAATTACCTACCTAGACAAAAGTTATTAAATGGGTTAATAGTTATTATAATTACTTACTATCTAGACAGTTATTATTATACAGTTATTATCTAGACAAAAGTTATTAACCCTATAAGGTTATATATGACTAAAACATCATAGACAATTAATTTAGAATGTAAATATATAGTTCAACATCATACTATTTGATTTGCAGGTCAGTTCCAATTCTGCATGGGAAAAAAGCTTTGATGTGTCTGATCAGTTAAGGAGCCTCTCGAACAGCAACCTAAAGGGAAGCTTTAATTGTGTTTTTCTGTTTTGCATTGAGGGGCGGAAGGGGCCCTGAAAGGGTTTGGGTTTTTTTGTGTGTGTGTGTTTTGGTTTTGGTGGTTTTGTGGTTTTTTTCTTTTCTTTTCCCATGGTATCTTCCAAGAAGCTATCTCAGGTTCTGGTTGGCATTTTACATGTCAGTGAAGAGAGAAAATGCCTAGCCAGAGTCTTGAACTCACTACAATCAGTAAGAAAGGTGCCAGTGACCTTAAACCAGCTGTATTACTCATAAGGATGAGTGCAGATTACTAAAGTATAAACTCTTCAAAATATGGCATTATTGCCTTCTTGTGTATGAAGAACTCTCCAAGTCAGACTGCCATCTTTCCTGTGTTGTAGAAGCAAAAATATTGTACGCTTTTAAAACTGGTTTTACAATGCTGAATGTAATAATCCTTTAAATATACAAACAAAGCATCTTTTTTTTTTCTATTTTCTATCAAGCAATGTAAAAATTATTATGTTGGATGATTATATCCAGAGACATTGATTATGGGGGGGGATGGAACTAAGTAGGGACGAGAGAGAAATTATTTTACATTTCCTTGATCAGATATATACAATTGTGCTGTAGAAGAAGACTCCTATGACTGATTATTCTGTTAAAATTAGAAGCAGGCTAGATAAAAGAGAAATTAACTTGTGCATGCACCAGCTGAATTAAGCTTATTTAAGCTGATTTAAGTAGATGATAAAAACAATTCATATTACAGATATTTGGGATGCTTGCTAATTTATATTTTAGCTCACAGAGTAACCAATAACACCCTCTCCCCCACAAAAAAAACCTCACCCATCTCACATATAACAAAAACTACAAACCCACTTTGTTTTATTACAACTGATGCATTACTTGGAAGGGTGTCTTTCCTGTTCCTCATGTATTTTCTGAGTAGGTAACAGCCATATTAACCCAATCTCCTGAACCACTTATGAGAAGATAGAGCACAAAGATATAATCGTAGGAAGTCATCTCATGTATGATTATTCAAAGGGAATGGGCTTTCCTCAAGTCAATATAAAGGTTATTTTGAGACAAATGATTGCACCCATGGAAAACTGGGTGTGCTGCAGCTGTTTACCTCCGCTCTTTAACTGAGTTCACTGTCCCTTACAGCTGAACCACAGCAAGTCTTACTGATCTCTCCTTGCATTCTTTAAAGCTAGAACATCCTGATGTGTTTTAAGAGACTTCAGCAAGAGCTGGCTGGAAATGGACTCTGCACAAACAATCAGGGACAGTACTAAAGTGTGCTGCTCTTCCAGTTCAGGAGTGGGCTCTGTAATAGCTTAAATAACTACAGCTTTTTCTGTGGTAATCGTTTACTCTCTAACTATACCATTATGACTTTACTAAGTCAGTGTGATCACATTCATGAAAGAAAAGCTTGTGCCAAGGTACTCCATTACAAAGGCGAGTGTGAACCTGTGACCTTGTTGTATAAGTAAAAATGTAGGAAAAGTGACAACATGCTTGTAATTCCATTTTGATTAATTATACCTGAAATCTCACCAGTTCACACCAAAGAACTACATTGTAACTCTCACTACCATTAAGTAAACTTTTGAGAAACAATAATTGTATTTCTTTCACTTGCAGCATTCAGAGTGAAGATTAGACAGTAAAATGCCATGTGAAAATGTTCACAGGCTACCTGAAGATGGAGATTCTTCTGAAATGAACTGATTAACTGAACTTGCACTATTACATTTCCTTTGTGGCATTCCCACTGCACCTATTCCAAACTCCTTGAACAACAGAAACTTGTTCAGCAGATGAGCTGATATGTTTGAAACCTCCCACACTATCCATTTAATTCTTAAAAGTAACTAATCCACACAATAAACATCAATCTAGTAAAGAGTAATCAGTTTCTTCCTAGGTATGTATCACATATGTACTCTTACTGTTTCCGACTGAACTCTGCCCAACTCTTCATGTTTCCCATCTAATTTTGCCACATCTCTCTTCCACCTTGCTATTTTACACTGTAAGATTTTCTAGCCAGCGTACTATAATTCCCTATACATACAACATATCACACATGATGCTGGTAGAGTCAGCCTCTTGTCACCCCTCTCCTTATCAATAATAAGCAATGATAACCCTAAGAATGCATGGAACAAAATCTACATGACCATATTTTGTTAAAACTTACTTTTATTAGTCTTGACAGTGACTTTGGCCATGATTTTCAAAAGCCACTACTAATTTGGGGAAATAATTTTGGGGTCTACCTAACAGAAATTACTAAAGTGGTCTAATACTCACCATGTAAAAACTGCTGCCCTAGCTCGGGCTACTAAACTAGTAAAACACAGGACTGAAGAAATTTCTGGGGTCCATTCCCAGACACAAGGGAACATTTGCCAAAAACTATAAATAACTTTGCAAAATCCTAATGTTTTTCTCTGCTTTTGCATTTCCTCTGACTGGTTCAGATAAACGACTGTTACACAATTGCCTGAGCAGGTTTGCACTGCTGCTCCTACCAATTCTCCAAAATCCAACAAGGAGCTTCTACAACATTTAATGCCAGGATGTTATACGAAATTTTCCTAGAGCTTTTCTTTGAAACTTGTACATTTTCTACAGGCACAGATTAACATCTTCTACCTGACCTCTGTCTTTGCCCTAGACTGGTTGGGGACATTCTCCCTCATGGGAAGAACTGTCCCAGTGTTACTATGAGATGGAAGAGTGACAAACCATATACTATCACTCCCTGTTACAAAATGTCTGGCTAATGTAAGACCAGCTGCATGTTTCAGAAGGAAAATGTAAAAGATGTCCTGGAGATCTGCCTGATCTTCAGAGTGACAGAAAAAAAAGACTAATAATCACTTATTGGCTATGTATCTGGTGAAAAGTTGGGATGTTCTGGCTTTCAGAACAACAACTCACATCCATGGCAAGAAGGATAATAATTTTATTCCTAGAATACTTTTTCAAACACCAAAAGGATAATCGTACTTTGGGCCTGCACATTCAATATGTAAAGTTTAGTTAGTGTGGAAGTTCACTGGCCCAGCGAACCAGATGAAAATTCCACACTTGAGAGAAAGTACAGAGATGAACCTGTGTAAGTACTCTCCCTAATCCACTGCCACCATTACATAGTCCAAAAAAGGCAAACTGGGCCACACTCTGATTCTGGGTTAAGGGCATAATTAGACTGAAATATAGATTTCATGTTAAAAAATAAAAAAAAACCAAAGCCCAACCAAAATAAACCTCTGCTAGGAATTAATTCAAATAGGGCATTTTGGACTAAATGAAACAGACAAGAAAGCAGATGACCTACAACTTCTGATTCATGTTTTAAAGGAATACAAACATGCTGTGCAGAAAAAAAAACCCAAACCAACATATATTTTCTTCTCTTTAAGTGGTAAAAAAGCGTTTTTACAGATAAGGAGGCCATTAGTAACCAAAATGAATGTTAAGAGACAACTTTAAATTAGCACACCCAGATAATTTGTGCCTTACTATCCTAAAAGTGTTTGCAAGAGTATCATTTCAATGATGCTAATTTTCAATACATTTTTAAACACCAGAGAAATTTAGTAAGACTGCTAGCATTTTCTGCCAATATTTGAAGATGGTAAGCGGCATGATCTCAGTAATTACAGAGCTCTAAGCCGTTATTAATCTCAGGGAAAATCATCAGCACACTGATAAATTCACTGGGAAATGACACGAATAAAACTGAATGCCAGTCAACAATCAACAAATTTTACAGAAATTTGGTCAGTAAATCTGAAAGTTTGATTTAACCATTTGAGTATTATCAGATGTTATAAACTGTGGTAAATAGAAGCTACTCCATAATGGAACACGCATACAGCCCCACAACATTCCAAGTGAGAAATTATTATCAGTATCATGAAATGTGATTAAGATTTAGGTATAGAACCGCATCCATTAACAGGAAATAATAATTGAAGAAGTGCTCTACATTTCTCCAATAAAATCATCCAGTACTAGCTCAACATCATCTAAAAGTACAAACAGTGATACAAAAGTAAATGTTGTTGATAGTAGTTATGCTACAAGAAATGTCAGATTGGCTAATAAAGGTAGCATAGTGGTTTTTCAGAATAATATGGATTGTTCTGTAGGACAGGGACTCTGCATTACAGCCAAGTGGACTTAAGAAGAAGAGATGAGAAAAAAAGGAAGGAGAAAAAAAGAGGGAAGGTGAAAAAAGGAGGAGAGAAAGACCAAGAAAACAGTGCATGGAAACTAAGGGCTAACAGAATAAATGCAATCTTCATGGTACAGAAATGATTCAATACAAATGCCAGTGAAACTTTTACGAGAAAAAGGAGTAATAAAACCCACACACATGTAAGTGCCTAAGACCAGAGATACTAATTTTGTTCACAGAATTAGTGAATACAGTTGTGTAGTCCCTACATTGTTTTCCCAAGATTTCAAAGATCTTGCTTTATCTTGTTTTCTCCGTAATTCTCAAAAAAAAAAAAAGGGGAAGAATTCTGTACCTCCTTAAGATGTTAACCAGAATTCTCCACATGCTGTTATTAGCATAGCGAGGAATTTAGAAAGTTGTGCAAAAAGAGCACAGTAGCAATTTGAAAAGGCTGCAGAGTACCAATGAATGTTACATGAACACAGAAACAGTCTGGTCCATTCCAGTAGGGTAGGAGAGCTCAGGCCTAACGTTAGGACTAGGCAGTACTGACTGTGGTGTAAGCACACAGGTAAGACAGATCTTACCACTGATATGCTTCGGGCTTATTTCCTACCATAGCAATTACTTAACACCAAAGCCACTTGAAGAATCATACGGTACTTCTTTGCTTTGCTACTTTATGGCTCCTCAATCTGTAGCTTACAAGCCAACTCTGAATAAATGTAGACTTTGCCAAACATCTCTACTTGAGAGAGCTGGACTGCTGTCGCCTCAAATGACAGCACGGTTAGAAGTACATCATCACATGTACGCAAAGGAACTGCTCACCAGGGAAAAACCTGACAGGCAGTTGGATAAGAAACTGTGTACCTGAGATAAGCTCTTGTTTGGCAATTACTTTTGGCTTACCTGGTCGTGAGACCCTTGAGCTGCTGAATGCTGCTCCTCGCAGGCTGCTGTCAAGAGTCTGGGGGTTTGAGTTACCATGGAGATCACCGCATCTGACAGCTGAGGGGGCTGCAACGACAGACAGAGGTACCCGTCAAGCCTGTTTTCATCACCTCATCAAAACACAAACATCTTTTTCCTTCTGGTGTTCACCAAGGTACAAGCTCCCAAGTCAGGAGCTTTGGCAGAACTGTAAAGGAAAAACACCTCAAACCCATCACAGAAAGAATTAGAAAGGTGAGGGGGCAAGCCCCAGCGACTCACAGCATTTGAGTGCTTTGCAAAGCCTTGCACTTTTTCAGGAACCTGTAAGAGTCCTAATACGCCTTGAGCTTGGTTCAACAATTTTCAGCATCTTTGGTCAAGTGTAACATCAGCAAGCAATTCATCCAGAACCACTGCTGAGCACGGGACTGAAATGCCAGCACGTTGCCTCAGAACAGCGGGGGACACATAAAGTGCTCCTGGAGAAAGCCTCCAGTGGGAACTGATTAAGCATCACTTCTGTGCAAAAGGAAGTAAGTAGGCTAAAGAAATTACCTTTCTCTGGGTTTTGGAGGGAAAGTCTAAAGAAAAGCGTTTATGTAAATGAGACATGAAAGACAGCCCAGCATTATTCTGCAGTAATAAACCTATGTGCAGACTTCTCCACGCCTGCCACCAAGCATGATGAATAAAGCCTTATTTTGTATGTCCTCTACCATTCAACTGCCATGTATCTTAAATAGCTTCACGCTTGTGCATTTCAAACCTTAAGTCTTCTGCTCAGTCTTTATTTATATAATCTAAGAATTAAATGCTGTTAGTGAAATGAGATATTCATTGGAGAGTTTTTAAATTAATTACACTCTTCCACACAAATGTCTAACAGCTTTTAAACCTATACATTAAGGAACATTTTGCAATATAATCAATTTAATAAATAACATATTTAAACACATCATCAGGAGAGCCTTTTATAAAAAAGCAGTTCTAATTCTGTCTGCAATACTACAACATGTTCTCATTTACATCATCGTGAGACAAGCACACCATTTAACCAAACACAACTGTTCACCTGAGAGTTATACCTAGTCTAATTGGAGATGAAAAGAAATGACTATTTAAGCAAAACAATGTATTAACAACTCATCAGGTACAGGTTTGTGGTATTTCTGAGTTTGTCTGCTAAACACCATGAACCTCCACCTACCTGACTGCCTATATAATTACCTGTCTCATTCGCAGATGGCATTCTGAGATGACCATTGTCATCTTTTCATCTTATTTTCAAATTGCCTCCCATTTCATCATTCCATGGAACATGTTATGTTTATGCAAAATACAACATATTCAAGAAGCGTAACTGTGTAAATGTAAAATCTAAAGACGCAAACAATAATTAAAAAGTTTTTTTCTGTTACAACTTCTCCACATCTTATGGGTAAACTGTTGAGAGTATTATGCCAAAATCATCTCTATTGAACACGCTGGCATTATGCTGTACAACAGTAGCTGACGTATACTGGTGCTGCTCTGATGACAAACAGCAGGAAAATAACTGGGTCACCAGTGCTGAAGGCTTTGGCAAGATTCATGGGATTTAAAGGACAATGTAGAATATCAGAGACTCGTATTGTAGCACTGTAGATGGAAGCACTGTTACTGAAGAAATGGTATTAATTCCTTATGTCATAATTATACTCTTAAATCGGTCAAGCCATGTTTTCATTTGTTCTGTTTACAAATCCTATATACTGGCTCACTGGCAGCTTTTATCAGCGACAGGATCACTTAAAGGTCATTCATCTTCCTGTGTGCTACAGAGCAGGGAAAAGGTATCAGTACAGGCAGCACTGGGAACACAGGCTGGTAGAGCTAATCGAATCCTGTTATAGGACTGGCTTTGGTTACCTTGCCAGACAACTTTTTGGTGAAAACATTCACACTGTTTCTCTACTGGAAAAGTGTTTCTGTGTGAAGACTAGAGCCAAGTAAGTAAATTATTTTCAAGAATGAAACAAGGAGAAAGAGACAAATTAGAGATTAAAAGATACAATTCATTATTATTTCATTACCCGTAAGTGTCAGTGACATTTGAAAGTTACATAGATTTCCCTTACGACTGGGTGAGAGCACACATGTGGATGTTTGTAATAATTTGTTGTGGTAGTAGATGCCCCTACCCATAAGGCTTTATTCAACAATAAAAGTTTCTTAAAATCTAAATTTCATGCAGAAATCAGTGTTAATATCAGCTTTGAAATCAACAGTACACAAAGACAGAAAATGCTTTTTAAACTTTCATTGATAATACTAATATTATAAACTATGACTACCTACAATAGGATGAAGTTTGCCACAATTTAGAAAGAAATTGGAAAAAAACCCACAAACCAATCAGAGATCACAGAATACAGCTGCAAAAGTGATTAGAGTTCTGTAGAAAATACTTTTTAATATGAAGTATTTAGAGAAATCAACATATATAGTTTATAAAAAAAAAAAACCCAGATGACCTGATTATAGCACCTAAGTATTTTCATGGGGAGAAAATTCTAAGTACCAACTAGCATGCTAATCTAGCAAAGAAGGGTATACACAAAATAAATCAGCATCTGGAAGCCAACATCAAATGCAGATGAGAAATAAAGCACATGCTTTTCATCACCTGTGACTAATCATTAGTGTAGCTATCAAAAGGAAAATGCAGAGATCCTCCATTTGTTAATATCAAGGTTCTGTGGGACTTTTATAGGAGAGGAATTTTTGTGAAAACAGAAGTTATCCAGTAGTCATATATAGATAGGCAATGTTTGCAATATGGAGAAAAAGAATACAGGTGATGTAGCCATCCCTTCCTGGTCATACAGTAAGTATGTATTATGATCCAAAACAATTCTCTAGCTTTGCAACTAAAGCACTGGATGGTGCTCAGCACTGTGCATGCTAAGCTGCTGGTGCTAGCACACAGTGACATATATATATATATATACACACAGTGAAAGAGTGAATATGTGTTCAGGCTGTATGTGGAGTCAGAGAATTACAACCATCCTCACAGAGACAGGTGGACTAAATTCTGCTGCAAATAATATTCTGGCTTCTAATTTAGGAAGCCTATTCTTTCCTTCATGATCTGAAAGGACTCGGTCACAGCAGAGTAGTAGCTGGAGCTCTCTTCACAAGGGTCATTTGGGGCACCAGTGAGATGACTGAAGGCAGGCAATATGAATGCTGTTTTCTGATGCTGTGTCTCCACTCCACAGGCTCAGAGCAATGAATAACAGTAATTTGTGTTTTTAACCACTTGCCAGTCTTGTCCCTGTGGGCTGTAAGCTTTCTGGGCAGAAAAAGCTTTCTTCCGGGGTTATTTCAGTGGGTCAGATAAGCAGTTCCCTGCCCCTGCTAAAATCCAGGTGCTACCGTGGCCCCACAGCACCGTGTTTCCAGTTCTCTCCCTGCAACAGCAGCCTTCCTCAGGGTACAGAAGTAACACCGGCTTCTCACAAAAGGGGGAATGGGAGAAGAAGAAAAAATAAGAGCAAGAAATGGCCTAAATGTTACATTGAAGTGCTCTCATAATTAGCAGCCTTAAAAATTCCAACCCTTAAGCAAAGATAAGGAAAGAGATTCAAAGAGTCAATTCAGCTCGTGTTAGTGCTCTTGCTATGCCTTGGGCTGCTAAGCTGCCAGGATATTTAACCATGTTTAAATACCAACTGAAAATAATAGGTCAGAAATTTCATTCATTTTCACTAATTGTAAATCTGGGACACAGTGTTTGACTCTAGATGTTGCACTACTTTTTGAAACACAGGAGTCGGCCAGACAATGCAAATACGTCCATCGATCTTCCCTCAGCTGCTCCATCGGGCACAACCTCTGTGAAGCAAAACCGTGGAAAACCCTGACTCCAACTCACAGTCAGTACAAAACCCCCTGCTTATATCAGAAGTGCAAATTTAACTGAAGAGCAGTAACATTGCCCTTCATCCCCCTCCCTGCAGTGCTGGTTGGAAAGCAGCTGCCTGCCAGGACATAGCAGAGTACAAGCTCACAGTCAGTGCCAAAGCTGCACAGCACCATTTGAGAAGTCAATAGAGTGACATTCTCATAAGAGAGGCCTGAATTTGGTGCTGCCCTTAGTAGGCCACAGACGAAATACTGCATCTATCTACTCCTTCATGTGTAGTTTTCCTTTTTCAGGCATCTGCATGACTTTAGGAAACTGAAACTGGGGGCAAGATTTATGGGAGGTACTTGAAATTATCAGCTCTGCAGGTGGCTAGAGGAAAAAGCACCTAAATAGTGTAGTAGATTTCCTCTTCATTTAAACTCAGAATAATTAGTCACATCATTTAGGAAGATGTTTTTGTAACTACAACTAAATTCTTCTACATATAGATAAATATTTTTCCAATCTTATCTGCATTTAAATACTAGTTGTGCAGTTTCAACTAAATAATTTCATTTATTTTTACTAAACAATATAGACAAGGAGAAACCAAACTAATAACATTATTGTTCTGTTCTCTTAATGCTGTTCTGCAATAAAAAAAAAAAAGATTAATTGGGTAATAAAAGTATTATCCTCTTTCTGGCTTTTAAAGGCATGGGAGAGTTTAGATGATAATAAATAGCCCATCTTCAATAGACATTGAACTAAAAAAAAGCATTTTTAAGAAATTTCACTGTATCTCTGGGAAAGAAATACAGGATACCTAATGCACAACATGAATATTTTGCTTTCTTTGAAACTGATAAACAGCTTTAATATTTTCAAACAACCCCTGAGGGGATTATACTCATAGTAAACCAGAACAGCATGGACGATTCCAATAGGACATCAATAATTATGCCACCCTTCCGAAAAAAATATAACCTACAACGTATTTTCTAAAGTGATTCCTAAAAAGTGCACTGATTAGTGAAAAGAACATCCCAACTTTTCCAAAACTTTTTCTGATGTGCAGGGTTTTCGTTTCTTTACGGATTAACATTATATATAAATACAATCACAGTGGTATATCCATAGCTGTGGCTACCCCTGGGGCATGACCAGCAATTAGTCTGTACAAGGATCATGGATAACACTGCAGTCACATGGAGCCAAAATCAGGAGCAAACAACACAGTGTGCTGGGTTTCCACGGAATACCCATGCACTGGAACTCCAATCTCTGTCCAGAAAAGCCCACACAATGACTGTATTTGCTCTAAGGTCTTACAGAGTAAATGAATACTATTTTATGATCAAAAATTTATTCTCTAGACACTTACATATCTCTCTTTCCATCATAGCTGCCTCCTCCAAAGGAAGTTAAGAGAGGTGTCATCTACCACCGACAAATGTTCAGATTTGATGAAGGAAGCAAATTCATGAGTAAGTCAGAAATCAGAGAGTCAACTTTGAAATAATTATTCATTATAGTATTGGTGCAAGAAGTTTTCCCATGGTAAAATCTGAGCCAAAGCAACAAAAACTTCTCAGAAATTACCCCTGTCTTCCCAGAAAAAAAATTAAACTTCTTAGACTTGAGAGCTTCTCCCCAGAACATGTCAGTCGTTCAGGTACAGCTCACAGAGCCTGGGCTGCCACTCTGAAGCAAGTGCTTTGGGGAATCAGAAAACCCCAAGTGGAAGCTCTTTTCATGTTTCATCTTCACTAACTCTCTTCAAAGCTAGTGGACATGGTGAAATTAACGATGTCAGAGGCACCACCTTGTTAATTTGGCTATATTCTGACACCCCATTTATGTAGGGTCCTCTACAGATAAATTAACTCTTAGCATCCTGACCATTAACTTAATACAACCAGTCTTAGAGCCAGACTGGAAAGCACAGTTACAACATCGACTCTCAAAATCATTTACCGCAGTCAATACATTGCCTGCACAGATGCTTCAACAGCTTTAGTTTTTTTCTGCTTCAGCTGTGCACTTCAATGTAGATATTCTTTCTATCATACACAACAGTTTTGGAGACAGGAGACAGATGAGGTATCTGCAATTATTTGATGGGCCGGTACTTTCAGCAATAATAATGAATTAGCTGTCTGTAACCATGGCAGGTACCAATACTGAAACTGCCTAGTATTGTAAGAGGATCTTCTACAGTACATGGATTCATGGTGCTGTTGCATACAGCACAGCAATTCTGATAATTTTTTATCAGGAAGACAGAACATGTATCAAATAGCACAACATTTATTTTATCAACCCTCAGGCAAACCAAATGCTATTTTTCTAATTAACAAGTCCAGATTAAAAAAAAAATATTTCTCTCTTGACAGTGACTCATGAGATTTCTGCTGAACTTTTTTAATACATGAAAGAAAAAAAACATGTCTAGGACTGTTGTGATGAATACATAAACAAAAGCAGTTAATTACTAAATCTGTGATACTGCAGGTAGGTGGGAAAGAATTATCCTTTTCAGGAGCCCTGAACTGTAATCCTCTCATTTGTCTATTTAGCTCTACCTCAGGCAAAAGCATAGAAGAACAAACAGAAAAGAAGAAATGTAGTCTCCTTTGCATTGCTCTAACAGTCACCATTAACTGATTTAAAAGTAAGTGCAAGCTTAAAAAGAAACCCACACAATTTAGATTAATTCATGCAACTTTTGCTCTGAGTAGATCTGTCATTCTAATCTAAGAAATGAACTTTCAAGTCTCTGCCTCCCCCCCCGCCCCGCATTGTGCAAATACTGCATCACTTTCAGCATGCACATTTGGGAAGCACCCAACTGCAGAGGAGTATGTGAAAGGATTTGTTATTTCCCACATTTGGACAACGCAAAGTGTGCAGTTTTCTCAAGGTGCATCAATAATGTGAATTGCAGCCCGTGACAAAGACAAAGCTAGCACCATTTTCTTAAACAAGATTTAATACGTGCAGCCAGCATCATCAGCTTCATTTTGGATTAGGTGTAGTTTCCAAGAAATTTTGAAGGTGGGATACAATGGGCACCATGGCAATCTAATCTTGATATTGTGGAGGCATAAACTGCCATTGCAAGGTCAGGTTTTAGGAGAAATGACTACAATCAACTTACTAGGAACAGAGATGGAAGGCACTCTGGACATGCCATGGGGGATTTGGGGAGTGGCTTGTCCCCAAAAGACATTTTTAACTTCATCTTGGGTGGAACTTCAGCTACACATCACAATAACCAGATGTGCATATATGGTAATTAATGTATTTAAGTCGCATTTTCCTCTTACATTACAGTAATTGTATGAAACACTCTAGGCTAGAAGCTGCTGAATCAGGAAATGGATCAGAAGCTAACTAAAATGCCTTTCTAGTTATTGATTCCTGCTCTGTTTCATGTCAGCTTCCTAGAATCCATCCAACACAGGCACGAAAGGGTAATGAGTTTCTGAACACACACTC
>JBCJKH010056106.1:0-14734 GCA_039877255.1 Loriculus beryllinus | reverse complement strand
GGCAGTGTTCAAGGCCAGGTTGGACACAGGGGCTTGGAGCAAGCTGCTCCAGTGGAAGGGGTCCCTGCCTGTGGGAGGGGGCTGGAACTAGAAGGTCCTTTCCAGCTCAAACCATTCTGAGTCTATGACTTCTAGAATCATCTAATGCAGTGGCGTTGAGCAGTGGTCTGCAAATGTTCAGGATGATCTGTGAATTACTCTTCTGAGGTCCACTATGAGTAACCAAGACAAAGACTGATTTAAAGCCATCCTCAGAGGTCTCCTCCAACCTCAGTGCAGCTAAAGCTTAATGTGCTCCCCACCCCAAATAAAGTGAGTTTTCAACTGGGCCATTTCCCTGACCTGACTTACACATCAAAGCATAAACACTCATGCTGACACATGAGAGGGACCACAGTTCAGTGAGAGCATGATTTGGACCATCTTATTCTGTCATTCAACCACGTCTTAGCTAGCCGAGGCCAACCGCTGTACATTTGCCACAAATAACTCTATACCTTCACAGGAAGGTGATCAGGGATCTACAACTCCAAGTGGGCTGAGAATCATGTAAAGGAGCTGGCAGTCACTGAATTCCAGGGGCAGGGAATCATCTCTTACTTACTTTCATAGTACTCAAAGCACTTTGCTGTGGGACTGCTGCTCCAAGTGTAATCCGATGGCTTCTTCCCACGGTTGTCCCTTGCATAGATGTTTCCTCCAAACTCAATCAGCATCTCCACCAGGTCTACGTTCTTCACCTTGGCTGCGTGGTGCAGGGCTGTCTCGTGAAGTTTAGCAGCATTCACATTAGCCCCTGAGGATGGAAAGGAAAACAAAGCTGCTCATGAAAGCCTCGCTTGACCCAGACTTAAGGAGTGGTTTGACTGGAGGAAAAAAATGCTGCTTAAAAGACACACAAGCAGCTAGAACAAGATCCAAACATAACAGGAAACCAACCACTGAACATGTTGTCAGTGCTGGCAACACAGGAGTTTTCTTCTCTGGCTTCATGTTTTCCTTGAAGAGGAAGGATCTGAGTCCATGTTATCGGGTAAATAAGCTGCTGAGTGTGAAGTTCAGAACTGCTTCCTGAATCTGTGCTGTCCAAAGCCATTCCCAGTCATCTCAATGAAGTATTCCCACTCAGAAAAAACACTTTTTTCATCTATTTTAACAGAAATACCTCAGCCCTATGAGACACTGCATCTCACCACCAGACACTGCTGCAGGAACAAGTTTTAGTTACACACATATTTGCTAAGGAACTTTGGCTTTTATAAGCTTACAGGAAAATGTCCTTCTCATTCCCCCACAACTGCTTGTATTTTATCAGCTGACTTGTTTAGCAGAGGTGAGATGAACCTCACTGAATCCAAACAACTGACTTTAAGACATATGTGGCCACAATGAACTCCCATTACAATAACCAAGGAGAAACAGGCGTTTCTGGGGAATCAACTAATGGATGCCCGAGACAGGGAACTGGATTGGCTGGAAACAAACTACCTTAGATGTGTGATTTTAGACAACCACTGTAATGAATCAAACCCCCATTCCTGAGCCAAATCTCCTCCTGGTAAACACGAAGACAAGAAGTCCAACTCCAAATCCCCCCCAAGTAAACAGCAAGAAAGCTGGGATGTGAAACCTGGAGCACAGACCTTGAACAACCTAACAAACTCACCTGGGCTTTATATTAAGCAGATCCCCCTGAGGTATGAAGTGACTTCATCTCTGGTTTTCTGTGCAATATGAAACCTTAACATCTCTCTCAAACACTTATGCAGAGCCACATGACTGTGCTACCAAAGATGAAAACATGCCCACAAGTCGATACCACTTTTGGGAAGATGCTGAATCTTTGCTGACGAATTCTGTACTTTATTAAAACAAGAGAATAGGAATATCCATGGGAACATCACAAACTGGATATTGACAGGCATACACTGAAAAGAAACGCTTAAGCATTAAGCTTTGCTTAGAGAAAGGCAAAACCTTTCACCTTTCTCATCTAGATGATGCTGTGAATGAATAAGCTCTTTGACAAGAACACTGCTGAGAAGCACTGAAGGAGATGTTGCTCACACCATCACCACCATCTCCTGTCCACTCAGAAGCAAACCCTGTGGCTGCCATACCTGCCTTGAGCAGCAGCTTGGCACAGTCCAGATGCTCTCTAGCACAAGCCACGTGTAGAGGAGTCCCGAAATGGCAGTCATGAGCCTCCAAGTTGGCACCGACGTCAATGAGGAGCTGCACACACTCGGAGCTACCTTTAGAAAGGGAAAATCCAAGTGAGAAGAAAGGATCCAACTCAAATGGCAGCATGTGGCATGCCAAGATCTGCCTGACCCACAAACAGCCTGTTTAACATTTGGAGTGACATCTGCAAAATAGAAATGCTTGTGAGCCAATACAATACACTGTAGGACAAGACTAAGATCAGGACATGAGAAACAGAGTCACATCTGCGTGGCACTGAGCTGGGGCTAACAGGTCCCATAGGGAGTCTCAGAGTCATGGAATGGTTTGGGGTAGAAGGGACCTTACAGCTCCTCCACCTCCAACCCCTGCCACGGGCAGGGACCCCTTCCACTGGAGCAGCTTGCTCCAAGCCCCTGTCCAACCTGGCCTTGAACACTGCCAGGGATGGGGCAGCCACAGCTTCTCTGGGCACACTGTGCCAGCGCCTCAGCACCCTCACAGGGAAGAACTTCTGCATAAGATCGCATCTCAACCTCCCCTCTGCCAGGTTAAAGCCATTCCCCCCTTGTCCTGTCCCTATGGGCCCTTGTCAAACGTTCCTCTCCAGGTTTCTTGTCAGCTCCTTTCAGTATTGGAAGACTGTCACAAGAAATTCTCTCTATAAACCTATATGATGCACACAGGCTTTCTGGATTCCTCCATCTGTTCATTCTCAATAAAACCATTTTGTTAAAAAATGCATCTGTATAGTAGTTTTAGTCAGGAGGAAAGACAACTAAGCAGAAAGTCTTGATAATACATTCAACTTCTACTGAACCCATGACAATACATCAGCCTCCTATTGAACTCCATGTAGGACAAAACATCACCTTATTTCCAAGAAGTACAATAAAAACTTACACCAAAAGGATGGTAAAGATTAATATAAAATATCCTTCACAATTCCCTTATTATGCGTAATCACACACACTTTTAGAAGAGACAGAAGATGCTGTATTAGAACACAAACCTGTACTCGTCAAAACACCTCCTCGTCATCAAAAAGTAGCTGGATTGTTTCTAGGGTTCCTCATTAATACCTGAATCATAGTGTGTGGGAGAGAAATTTTAGCAGTCTCTCCCTTCTCCTTGAAACAAATTTTTATCAGTTTCTTTGTGAAAAGCTTCTTTCAATCCATACAAATTAATTTCTAAAAACATGAACTTTCCCACCTCCTTCTACAAAGGCACAACTGGCTCAAGTTCTTTCTTCCCGATTCTCAGGATCTCTCAAAGATGTGCCAGAACCTCTCTATGCTGAAGTCTAAAGTGAAAGTAATTGCCACTTTATCTCTTTAAGGACACTCCACTGGAAGTACTGTAAGAGTTAGCTAAACACTTTACCTGGACAATGGGAATTTCTTTCTCCCCAGTGGTGCATTTTTGATGGATTTTTCTCTATTAATATCCATGACTCAATTTCTATTTGCCTGTGACACATAAACAGTCTTTTTTGGTAGCTCTTCTTTGTTCTGCTTTCGTATGCAGGAAGATGGGAAACCAGAACCCAGGACATACCACCAGCTACTTGTATCCCAACTTGTGCTTTTGTGAATACAAGAACAGTTTCTACCAATTATGCCTGGTCATAAAGAAGCAATTCAGAAGTTCTAGTTCATTGATCCTAAACTTTCCTATAATAAAAGGCAGCTAAGAAAAAGACAACCTGGACTTTTGAGATGTAAATGCCAGATGCAGATCTTTGTTCATATCCCTTGCTTGGATATTCTTCAAAGAAATTCAGAAGACTTCAGCTTACACTAAATATAATTTTCACCTTCAGTAAGCAAATTTTCATAAGGCTATCCTGAAGCTGTTGTTGACTGAGGAGTTTTTGATTTGTTTTAAAATATGAACTTCAGCCATTTACTGCTTGGAAACTGAGGTTTCATCATTTTACTGCACTCCAGCTTTGCAAGTCAACTTTGTTGAGTTCTGGGGTCATTTTTAAAAGAATGCCACACTTGCTAGCAAGGAGGAGACTTTCCCAGTGCCAACATCCAACTCTACGCTAGATCTTCAAATTCAGGATATTTTATATCCTGCTTGTGCTCAGTTAGCTCATTCTTTCATTATAATACAACTTGCTAAAGAACTCCATCCATGAAAACTGCAGACATCCCTTCTAGTCTTCACTCATTTCACTGTCTAGTAAAAAAAACCTGAAGCATTCCAGATACAGCCTTGTCCAGCCTGGGTACAATTCCTACTGGTAAAAACAGGCATAATTAGACTGCTTTTAGCCATTTATGCAGTCACAGTATTTGACTTCTCATTTCTGCCTTTATAATGAAAACTGAACACTGGAACCCATCTCCCCAAATTTACCCAGTTAGCATCTAATTTATACTCTCCAAGCAGCATTACTATTCTGTTGGTATTCTAGGTAATATCCAAGAAACAACTTTTATAATATTTTCTTTATCACAGTTTTCCCTAACACACAGAATCACAGAATGCTTAGGGCTAGAAATCACCTTAAGATCATCTAGTTCCAACCCCCCCTGACAATGGCAGGGACACCTCACACTAAAGTATGCCATGCAAGGCTTCGTCCAACCTGGCCTTGAATTGATAGAAAGCAGTACCAAAGTGGCATCTCACAGAGGCTTGCTGTAGTATTACTCACACACTCACTTGGGAAAGTGACCCCAAAGAGAACCAAGCAAGCTGCCACATACACACAAGGTGATGTCTTCTGGTCCCCCTGGTGTGACACATCTACCTGCACATGGAGAAGCAACTTCATCCGGGGATGGTTCTGTGTTTCTGCTTTCTCTTTTTCTGGTGTGTCCCCCAACCCATAGGGAAATTTGTTCTTGAGCTCTACCTTCTGTTTTCTCCCTAAAGCCACTGATGCTTATGGGCAAGTGAGGGGAGTCAGATGAGCCTTAAGGGTTTGCCACGAAGAAAGGAGGTGGCAAAGACTGACAGCTGGAGAAGGACAACAGGACTGGTGTGAGTAGCAGCACTTGGGCTTCAAGCACGGCCTCATAAAACTAAGTCCTGGTCTTCCATCCATCCCCTCCATTACTCAGCTGATGAGCGTTTGTTCCCACAGATACACATGCAGATTATGGGACCTATTGCAGGACCTTGGGCAAAGTGAGTCCACAGCCCCATCTGCTACTTCCAGGAAGCTGTTTGGGATCACTGTGCCCTCCCTGAATGCAAGGGTCTCACTGGCTGCATTTGTGAGCCACGTTATTTCATGTGCCTGAGATGTGGCTCCCACTTTATCACGCACCTTCATGTTGACACCCAAAGCACACTCTACTCTTAATACTTCACCAGAGAGATTTCCTAAACACATGAGGAAAAAAACCTGCTCATACTCTCTGCTGGCTGCGGTTTGGAAGGCGCAGAGGAAAAAATATGTTGCTCAGCAGGGCCCCTGCTGTATCCTGTGTGGCATTTCAGTGGAACTAGCCAGGCCCATCTGTCTAAGCGTTTACAAATTGCAGACCTAACAGGGATGACATGGGGAGTCCCAGGCCCTGCTGCTTTGCCAGGATGACAGAATAAGACCAACGATGCTTTAGTCCTTGCCATCCTACCAAAGGATGGGGATGGGGGGAAGCGGGGGGCCTCCTGCCTTGCAGGATACAGAAGCACCCAACCTGCATTTAGGGGGAGCTTGGAGGGGTGATGTGAGGCAGTTTGAGAAAGATTTTCTCCTCCTCCTTTTCCCCCTCTGCTGTGGGATGAAGGGGAAAACTAAGAGGGAAGCTTGTTTTCACTCCGTAGCTGAGCATCCCTTGCCCGCTGCTGCCCTCAGCACTTTTATCAGCCTGTAGATGCGACAGGGACCAGCCGGCACATCAAAGGCTTGTTAAGTTACTGCTGTGCTGTGAAAGAGAGGGGAAAAAATCCTGTTGACTGTGACGAATGAGAGAAGTTCAGGGGTGGCACTCACCCTTTTATTTGAGAGCTGCTTGAGCCTGTGCACTGCTAAAGGGATTAGAGCAGCGTGTGGCATGTTTCTGGTTCTGACAGAAACTTGAACACGCTCTAGTAGAGCTATAAAGAGAAAGGCCAGTCAATGGCAGGAGGGCTGGGGAGGGTTGTGAGTGATTAGCCACACTTGGAAGGCATCAGGGGGTTGTGAACTGGATGTGCGGTGTTAACTGTCAAGGTGCTGAATTCCCCAAAGCCTTGCATTTGCAGCACCACTCCTGGGCTTTCTCTTCCTATATGTGTTTCTGGCCACATCGTGCTCTTGCAGTGTTGCTTCCTGGAGAACAAGGCCCTACCTGCAACAATTTCCTCTGGGGATGGAGAGCACTTTGGGGGATGCAAATCTCATTCAGACCTTGCTCTCTCAGCAGAGTCAGAAATGAAAGCATCAGATCCTGGTATCACACAAGTAAATGTCAGTGTAATAAAAAATGAAAACTAAAGTAAGAATTTCTTGGAGGTAGGACAGTCACCATGCCTAAGGCTTAGCACTCATCACATGTACCTGGTTACCCTGAGATAGATTTCCTAGATAGATTTTAACTTTCTACAACTATGTGAAAGGAGGTTGTAGTGAGGTGGAGGTCAGTCTGTTTGTCTACAGCTCACACGTTGACAATGGGAAAACTGTATTACTATCAGCTTCTTCAGCAGAGAATTAAAGCACTTCAAAAATTGCTGTTATTCCTATTTGTGTCAGCACAAAGACAAGACCTTTGGAGAAACATAACATGAAATAATTCAATTTCTTCTTTCTTTTCTCTTGCCTCAACACAAAAATGAGAGCAGGTATGTAATGTGGGACTCAGATTTGGGTTCATGTCCTTGTATGACATTATCTCTGGTGAATGCACCAACCTCTGAACCACTAGCCCATTTACTGACCTAAGTCCAGATGCAGCTGGAGAGGCGGAAGGACTTGAGTGGGTCAAAGCATGCTCTTGGCTCCTTGTCCCTCAGCTGCAGGAGCGACTTGGAGCAGAGCTGAGCACAGCCCAGTGGCCCATGGCAGAGGGGAGCAGGTCAGCACAGTCCAGAACACTTGATCTGCATGGACCCAGAAACTCTACAAGCACCTCCCAGTTAGGTAAAACAGAGGTAGGTTTTACAGTTAGTTTTCATTAGAGGCTCAAGAAATCTACCCCATAGAGCATGCAGGAACTCAAACAGCTCTTCAAGTCCTTATTTGTAATGAATCATCATTTACACATGAAAAGAAGAAACATTTGTAGAATATTTTCAGCCAGTTTTAGTTGTAGCACAAATATTCACAGTGACTCAGTAATAATGAACAAGGAGAGACACTAGTAATACTATAGGGTCAGAAAAAGAGGTAGGGAGAGCATGCACAAGAGACGTTAAATGTACAAATGCAAAAGGGATAATGCCTGCAAAATGGCTTACATTGTAAGTGGGACATGCAAGTCAAAAATTAAATACACTGGTTGAAGGCCTGCTTAAAGGTTTGTGATGCTGGATTCACCAGTAAATCCTTTCAGACAAAAGCTCATGGAACCTGGGAGAGTGCTGCTGTAGTCAGCATTACCGAGAAAGGCTGAATGCGACACGGTGTCAGCTGCCTTTTGGAGTTTTGCAGAGTTTGCTTCTTGTGGGTGGCAAAGGAGTGATTGGAGCAAAGTTAAAGGAAAAGCAGGCTGGATTTTGGGCTGGAGAATCAGACGCTTACCACGTTTTTAAAAACATTCGTCCGAGAGCACAGGATGGAGGAAATCGCTCATTGTTGTTGCTGGTAAGGAATCACTTGTCAGCCTTTCTCATGAATTTGGGAAGGTAAAATACCAGCATCATCCCAGACACTGGTTAGCCAAAAAAGAGCAGCTAAAGAATCTCTACCTTAAGCTATGCTGGAGAATGCAAATCAATGGCCTGGAGCTTGACCGTACAGAGTGCCGGTGAAGAGCTACCAGGACAGACACTTTGAGCCTGATTTGGACCTCAGGCAACCTTTGAAGAACCCAGTCTTCAGTGCATGCTTCAGGAGAGATGCCCAGAAGATATTTGGAAGTATACAAACTATTCTCCACTGTTACACGAATTAATTATTCCACAGAGTGCTTATCCTACACTTCCAGAGTTGAGTTCCCTGTTCAGCTGGTATAAAATGATGTAGCCAGCAGATGACTCTTCTTTTTCTTTATGTCTGACTCTCCTTTCATTCGGTTGTTATCCATGTCACTTAACTGAGCTCAGACTAACTGCTTTACGTTAGCACTTAATAATAATTAAGCTTTGAGATCCTGATTTTCACTGAAGTAAGATCTTCAGGTGGATACACATAACTTCACTGGCTTGCCAATAGACTTAGGCTTTTGATAAGCAAATGATGAGGAGCTATCAAACCATGGACAAAAATTTCTTGCAATGTTTGGAACTCTCCCGTGGGTGTTAGTTTCACCTTTCCAAGCAAAAAGGTGCAGTTCTAGGATATGCTGAGTTTGCTTGCTTTGGCACTTTACATTAAACCCCTCAAATCCCAAACTCATATTTACAATACTAGTTGGGAAGTTTTGGGAGATGTGGAGAGGATCATCAGCTGCATTGGAATTGAGGCATCTCTTGGTTTCTCTCCAGGCATGTGAAATGTCAGTGAACATCCCTTACCCACTTAAGGTCCTCCTTGGATGCTCACTTCTGTTGTCTTCCACTGCTCCATCCTGATGGCTTTCACCCCATTAGGCTCCTCAGATGCTCCAGCACACAAGGCACTGGCTGTAAATCAAAACAAAGCCTCTTCCTAATTTGATAGCACCACTCTGTGTGTACAGGACATGCAGCTACCATGGAGAAGTACAGGAAAAGGTTAGGGATGAGAAGCTCCCTGGCCTGCAATAAAACAAGAGGCTCTGACTTAGCAAGCAGTACGTGTTTCCCAGCTACACAGCATATATCAGGCTGGGTGATGTCTTGTTGCCCAGTGTCTGCAGCTGCTGACACAGCATGGATAAGCAAAACAGATATTAAGTATGGGATGGGTCAGCGAGCTACATACATGTTCCACAGTATGGTAAAGATACTGCAAGTGGGAGTTGAGTTTAGCCAGCCAGATGGGTCCTCCATGAACAGTTTGGGATCCTTCCCCTGCAGGCTGGGCTGAGCATGGAGCTTTAGCAGGGAATGTGCTCTTATTCCCTTGTCATGTGGATTTTTCTCATCACATTGCATTGAAGGCATTTAGTCAAGCAGCAGTCAACACAGGGATGGCAGGGAAGGTTAGCAAAGGCACTTGGGTGACTTGGTGTGATAGAGATACCCCACTTCCACAGCACACAGTGTCCTCACACACATACAAGCTATTATCTGCCACCTGGCACCAGAGGAAAGATCTTTTCTTGGAGCACTCCTTTGGATGTGCAGACACTGCCTGCCATTTTCACCCTTGCTGTCTGGACCAGAAGGGCTTCCAAAGGAAAGCTGCTCTGAGCAAGGCTGATTGACTCTTGTCTGGTAATTGATGGTGGCATTGATTTTGTTGTCCCTCATGGGTCTGCAGCAGCACCTGCAGTTGGAAGTCCTGCAGCCCTGTGGGTGCACCATTCCTCCCTCCCACTGTTCTCATGGTCACTGCTGCCTGGGGACACAACCTGGCTGGACAATCAGCCAAAGCAGTGTCCCTGCCAGCAAGCCCTGCACAATTTAGGCAGGACTTAAAGTTCACCTCCCCAGAGACACTGCAAAGGGAAAACAGACATAGCAATACCTCCAGTGGTGCAATGGAGGGCGAGCGGAAGACCTGGGAGGTGCAGTTGGAGGTCAGCTCAGCCCACACCGCTCTGCGCACAGTACACAGATGGGACCGTGGTCTGTTTATCTGTAAACAGTGGCACTGTTCAGCACAAACATGTAATCAGCCTGAGCCTGGGAAGCTTCACATCCTTCTTGGTAACAGCATGATAGAAAATAAGGCCTTGGCTCGCTGCCCTGAGCGCATTGCTGAAGTGGGCTGGGTGAGGAGCGAGGAAGATCTGGAACAGAAAAACTGAGCTTGATTTTCAAGTCTTGTTACCCCAACAGTGTGATCCATGCAATACCACATAGGGAGGCTGGACAACTGGGGAGGGTGCAGAGTCCTAGAACAGCTCTGAAGAGCTTCTCAGCTCCCTGGTTGCAGCTTGGTTACTGCAAAAAGCTACCTGTAACATCTCAGGCTGAGCACAGGTACTATCTGAAGATAGCTTCTTTGGCCATTACTCTTGTGTCCAGGAATCCCCACACTGCAGGTCCCTCTTTTCTCATGCATCGAGTCAGAAATGTCATCCCCATCTCCATCATCACAGGTGGGGAGATGAGGCAGCAAGATCAAGTGACCATGCAAGAGCCAAAGGCCTAACTTCTGGTGGCACAACTGATTATTAAAAAGAGCACACCATGGACCAGAGTTGGCTGGATGAGTCCCAAGATGTACCTTCCCCGCAGAGGAACAGCCTTGCCCATTCAAATTCTGCATGTCTGAAACTTCTAATAATAGGGAGACTAAAGCCCAGGATATTAGTTACGCGGTATCAATTCATATAGCCCTTTGTGTCTCTATGCTCTCTTTCACCATATATGAGCATATCTGCATTAAAAGACAACCTGGTTCACAAGGAACTGGTAGCAGCACCCAGTTCCCTACTGCAGATGGAGAAGGGGCATTTCAGTTTATCTTTCTACTTACAGTTACGCACACAGACAAAAGCACTGGACATCCAGTTATGTGAATACAGTAAAACATAGGCATAAGTGTAATAAAACCCCCCTGATCTGACAAAGATTAAAATCCTGTCCCATGGGCTGAGGTAGTGTTTTCCCTGCAGCGATTTCTTTTAGCTAGCAAGCTTTAAATTATGATTTGCATTCATTAGATTCCCTGAGCATGTTGATAATTGGTTGTCTTAACACTCATGCACAGACAAGACTGTTGTGTTAAAATTTCATTTGAAGCATGGGACATAACACAGGCTCCTCAGGCATGTGAAAGGCTGAGGAGACTTCACAGTCCCAGATGTGAGTGTTGATACAGTGATCCTGCTGCTGAGACCTCCAGATCCCAGCCCACCTTTTACCTGGGGTACCATCTTGTGAGAAAGATGGACCAAAATGCCTCCAAACCCAGGTTCTAAGTGGCAGAAGTGAGGACGATGCTGGTCACTTATTTAACAGGAAAGTCCCCATTAAACCTCCGTTTCCCCTCCTCCTCGGGAACATCCACAAGTGACTGATTCACATTTGCCACAGTGCTTCCAAGAGGGGCCTGTGAGTTCTGCAGTTCCTCTCCAGCAGGAAGCCAAAGCAGTGCTGTGCTCTCCCTGCCAGGCCTTGAGGACAGAGTGCAGGAAGGGGGTTTCTGGGGAAAGCAGCCGTACTCTCCCATTCCCCACAGGTTGGTTTATTCCCATCCTTACTCCACCGGAGAAGTCCTTAAAAGAAGAGATGTGCACGTAATTTGCCTCCTTACATTTACCTTGGGGAATCTTTCCAAACATTGTCCCCTGCAGCATCTTATTTCTGAGACATTAAAAAGCCACCCTATTCAAATGCAAATCAGGTCCTTCCTGACAATAACTGTTGAGTAATTTTGACGTCAATACAAGCTCTCTAGCCGGACGTTCCAAGAATAGACCTGGTGTTTGGGAACGGAGCAAAAAGGAAGCAACCACAGATAATACACGGGAGCAACTCTTTAAAGGAGGGACTGTAAGGGGAAGATAGCACAGCCAGGGGTATCAGGTACCAAAGCATCAGAGGGTTAGAGCAAGGGATGGGCATGCAAAGCCAGGCTGGAGAAGGCTGAGGAGCAGGCTCTCCTCAGACCTAGGGTGAGAAAGATGGGGCTTCCATCTTGGGCGAGCCCATTTGCTCGAAGGCAATCCCAAGCTCTTTCCCTTAGACTGCATTTTGACCAATGTTTATACATTCTGAGCTTTTTTAGGTGCCTCTGCCCTGTGCTATGTTATACAATGTGCCTTCTGGAAGTTTTCTTCTGCACAACGTGTGCAGTCACACTAATAAAGCTGGCTGCAGAGAGGGCACTGAACTTTCATGCCTTCAGAGGGAAAGCCTTTCAATCACAATTTGATATCAAAAAGTACATACAGACACGTAACTAGCTAGCCCACCCCAAGAAAGAGATGCCTACAGCATGTATTGCTGATGAATTGATAGAGCAAACTGCTGACCCACACAAGGCTCTCCAAGGCAAATAGCATGCTCTACAGATGAAGTAGACCCCTTAGGAAACACGAACCAGCAGAGATGCCATTGATGTGCCTGCATGATCAGAGAAATACATGCAGGGCCTCCCAAGTGACGTGGCATTTGAGCACTATTTGGAATACAATGGCCTTGCTGCCTGGTTTGGAAATTTCTGACATTCTAAGTACAATCGTATTTGTAATGGTTACATCTGGCCCTTCTGATCTGCCTGCTCATCAGCCAGTAGAGAGCCCTCAGGTACAAACGTCCTCTCAGCTCTGCTCTGTTCTGATGCTTCATTTCGTGCTAATTAGTCACCCAGGGCTCTTGGAGAGTCTTATAGCATTAACCCATTTACCTCTGAAACACTTTCCTCTCCCATTCACAACGAGTCACATATTTATCTGCCAGGAAGGAAGTGATCAGTGAAGCCTGGCACTACCACATTATCCTAGGCAGTTATCATTTTGCCTTCCTTCTTTTGCAAGGCTGTTCAATCCAAATCCACAAAGGCAAATCAGCAACAGAGATGGGGAATAGACATGGTGTTCAAACCTCAAGTTCTCCCTTAGCTACTGGTGAGCTATTCCTTCATGAAAATGCTTTCTCACCTTTTCATACAAAACCAAGCATAACATTGGCACCTTTACTCACGGGTGGGAACACGTTTCCCTCCTGAGGGCCCTTCTGCCCATTTCTAGGAGACTGTGGATCTTCTCTTATTACTGGAAAGCAGGGTGAAAAAATGCTAACTTGTTAAACAAAAGGCTGTCATCAGTCACTTTATGCCCAGTTAAGAAGATCAGCTCATTAGTAGATGCCACCTGCTGCCTGATGTTCCTTCTGGCCTGTTTCTCTTCCATGTCTTCAAGGACAACATCGCATACCCATGTCTTGGGAGGGCTACATTGCATATATTCCCAAACATGATCCTCTCTCCCCATACATCTCCCATCAGCTGCTGATTTCCTAGAGGGTAAAGCAAGGACGTGTCTGTTGGAGTACACAGCCCTTGGTCTGTTGCTGCCTTGTGTGATATGCTACAGACCATAGCACAGGGTGATCACACAGCTGCACAACCTTCCCAACCAGAGTTGGCCTCAGCTTCCCACCTGAATGCTGGTGTTCCCAGCTTGGCTGTGCTGAGGGAAAGGAAAAACACCCTCTGGGTTTGGTATTTAACCCCTCCTTTCATCTTCAGACAGGTCTGGAAGCATTTCAGTGTGTTTAAATGGGTGGAGGAGCCACGTTCTCCAGTAAACGTGGCTTTACTAGGAGGGAAAAGAGAGAGATGGCAGTAAAGAAAGAGTTGCTGAAGTTGAGCTGACACATGGACCCCCAAAGAAGAGCTGATCTCATCCTTCCCATTAATATGATCTGTATTGCTGCATACAGAGAAGGCTACTGTCAGGAAATGGTGCACCACATAACCCTGCTGCAGATCCTCCTGCTGACTGCAGGGTCCTGGCAGCCAGCCCCTGCCTTGCTTTCAGGAAGGGGATACCAGGGGCTGTCCGTTGGAGACCCATCACACACATGGGTCTCTCTGGAGCACATCCAGCCAAGGTTTTCCCCTGCACTGGGGTCCAGGTTCAGCTGTATAAAAGAGATGGAAACCAGCTCCTGAAAGACTCACTTGGTTTTGTCTTGACCTGAACATAAAAACCATATCAGGCTCTCCCAGCCCAGGCTGAGCACCTTACAAAGTTCACTTCACGTTTAGGGTGGAGAGACACCCCTGGTGTACTTCAAACCCCCAATTTCCTTCTCTGGGTGCCTCCAGCAACCCCTTTCATGTTTCTCATCCCTGCATGAGGCCAGGAGGAACAGCATGCCTGGCCAGCCATTTCCACTGCTCCTTGCCACAGCAAGCCTTCTTCACCCTCTCCCTGTGCCTAGAGGTGCCAGTGACACATGGCCATCCCCTCCCTGCAAAACCCTATGCTTCTGTCTGGAGACAGGGCTGAGCCTGGTGAAGGCAGGTGCCTGTTTGCAGCAGGCAGGGAACAGGCAGGGGGCAGGCAGCTGGCAGCAGGCAGACAGTGGGCAGCAGGTGGGGGGCAGGGAGCAGGCAGTGGGCAAGCATTCGGCATTGGGCAGTAGGCAGGCATTGGGCAGTATGCACTGGGCATCAGGCAGGAACTGGGCAGCAGGCAGGCATTGGGCAGTAGACATCGGGCAGCAGGCAGGTGGCAGGCATTGGGCAGCAGGCAGGCATTGGGCAATGGGCAAGCTTTGGGCAGAAGGCAGGCATTGGGCAGAAGGCAGGCATTGGGCAGCAGGCAGGCATTGAGCAGTGGGCAGGCATTGGGCAGCAGGCAGGCACTGGGCAGCAGGCAGGCATTGGGCAGCAAGCAGG
>JBCJKH010056105.1:1475-12712 GCA_039877255.1 Loriculus beryllinus | reverse complement strand
CGCACCTTCCTCTGGTTCTTGTGCTGTTACTACTAAAGCTTCAATGTGAAAGTTCATCCTTTAGTTTTTATAAAGTCTGAATTTCTTTCATAACTTTGGATCAAAAGTTTATTCTCCACCCCAGGAAGGTGTGTTTTTCTGTTACAAACTGCATGGTCTTATTTGGAGAATAGGTTCACAATTGAAAAAGAATTGCCTTTATTAACAAATCAAAAGCTTATGCTGTCAAAACTGAAATCGTTCTACCTTTTTATGTGCAAATTAAAGCTTCTGTCAAACCTTCAGCCATGCTGCATTTAATTTGTGGAAATATAAAAATATCTGGCTTAATATTAAAATATTCTACATGAGGAAGGAGATATTTTAGGTGATGCATTGCATTCGAGAGTCCTGAAAAATCAGATTTGAAAGAAACAAAGTGGTGTTTTCACAGGATTTATTTTTCCCTACTTTCACCGAAGTTCTTGAAAGCGTGTTGAAGTTGTACAGGTGTTTGAGTATCTTGCTGGATCGCGGCCTTTGGAAGTGCACCAAGCTAAATGTAAGTGCGTCCAGGGCATGGGAGCTGCATCCGCTGTATTTTTCCTTATAAAAGGGTCACAAGATTTTGCTCCTTTTAATTAATGGCAAAGGTACTGAGAAACTTTTGACTCTCGATTCAATAAAGTTAGGGTGAGCTATAAAAAGCAGCTTTTGGTTTCATGGTGATAACTTGTGCCTTGCAAGGTCTTTGTAGCAAGGATAAGATTCTGATTATCTAAAGCTGGGCACCAGTTCTGTGTTGAAGCTTCCAACATAAAGAGCCGTCTGTTGACCCAACAGTGCCCGGCATTCCGGGAAGCCTGGTTCCGCGGGCCTTCATTCAGCACGTGCTTCATTTCAAGCACATGAATGAGGCCATTGAGGAGCCCTGCTGTTTTGAACTGTGTGTTTGGGGAGATGCTTAAATCTACATCAGTTCTATTTCAAACACCCTAAAGCCAAGTTTAGGGAGTATTTGGAGAGAAACTGGCCCTAAACATGAGTATCTGCGTGGCTTGGAGTCAAGCTGCGATGCCGATAGTTACAACCAGCATTAGTACAGCAAGTTAATGTACGCTAAAAGGTTGGGTTTGATCTTAAGACTGCTCACATTCACCCTAAGGATATGTCTGGTGGTTTCTTTCCCCTTTTTCATGGGAATAATAACTCAGTGTCCTACTGTTCACCTGGCTTTGTTGGGAGAGCAAGGAAAACCCTGGTCTCTAACTAGAGCGTTGAAACCCGCCTTCAGAACCCTCTTTTTCTGTGCAGTCAGTGTCCTTAGCTGCATTTTGGTTGATCTGTTTTTTTCTAGCATCCCTGCAGACTACTTCATGTTTCATTCTCAGCTCTCCTTTTGTGACCAGTGAGTTTTCACCATGGCTCTGTGAGAGGAGGGCCCCTGTCAAGGTACGCTGTGTTTGCCCATCATTTTTTCCCATCCCATATTCTAATATTTGGTTCTGTCTTTGGAGAGGTTTTAATAGTTCCGAGTCCATTTTACCTCATTATTTCCAAGGCCTGAACGAGGAACATTTCCCATTCTGCAGTGCTGAGGACAGAGTGAGTGGCTGTATCTTGAGCAGGCTCATTCCCTGAAGTGGCCCATTCCCTGTGTCTAGGCTGGGATGTTCCCATGGACTCACAGCACATGGCGGGTGTTTCCAGCCACCTATGGAGCTCCACTGCAGCAATGTTCAAATGGAAGAGTCCTTCTGGCCATACTGGTACTGTCTCGACCACTCACTTCTGGGTGAAAATAATACTGTTAGAAGTAATAAATAAGCTGTTAGAAGTTCCTTTTGAGTGGTAAATTACTGTCTCCAGAGCTTCAGAGCACCCCCTCCTCTGCTTCTTTTGTGTTACTGCTGTTTGTTAGCAATGCCTAATCCTGGCATCCCAGTTTTTAGAGCATTTACTTGTTCTGGGCCATCTCTGTAAAGGGAGTTTCTGCAGGCTGAATGTGGAATGTTATCAATTCGAAGGTGTTTATTACTGATATTAGGCCATTAGCCATAATTAATGGCAAGACAGCTTCTGAGTCTGTGGGTTGTATCAGGCTTTGCCCACATTCTCTTTTCATATCCACTCCCCAGCATGAGTTATATGAGCTTCATATTCTGCCTCTCGCTGTTAGAAACCAACAAAGTAGTTTTGGTTGGGATCTCTTATTTCAGGCCATAAACATACAATCCAGCCACCCCATAAAGTACTTTCCTCCAGCCTACTGCTCCCCATGAATTCTCAAGGATACCTGTGGCAGCAGTGGGGAGAAGCTGGTCTGGTCTTCCTACCTACTGAAAATCCTTCCCACAAAGCCATAAGGCACAATGTGAGTTACTTCACCCAAACCACTAAGTTGTGCCTCCGTGCTGCAGTCACAACGTCCTTGGTTCTGCCAGGAGCCTGTTTCCATGCAAGGATTCAGGGAGAAGCTCGCCAGGCTCCATGGTTTGCTGGTGGTAGGAAAAGCCATGAAGGGGAGTGCATTGGTGAGCTAGACATATCCCTGCTGCCTTCCCTCTGGTTAGGAGCACGCTAGCTTTGTGCACTTGATACTTTAATAGGCCTGCTTGCAAGCTGGCCACCTCACTCTTTATTATTGTTATTATTATGCAATCAGACACTACTTACTTAAAGAATGTGCTGGGTATGCACTATTTATACAGAAACTATGTACACTGAAATCCATTTTCTCCATGGTGATTGCTAATGTGGTAAGCTGCGCTTTGATTCATTATGTTAGCAAAAGAGATATTCAGAATTATTTGATATAATTCACAGCACTTCAGAATGCAGATATTTTCATAATACTCTAAATCTAGCACTTGTGCTGGGAGCTCAAGCATGTGATGACTGGTCTGCCATAGGGGCTGTCAACTTCAGATTGTGGTAGCACCATTTCTTCACCCCAGGCCAACCTGGAAGCTGGATTAGCTGAGTGTCTGTAGTGAATAACCTCTGTGCAGTGACGTGGCTGTTTGCAAACTGCCTCTGAGCTCACTGTGGGTCTTCAGCATCTCTGGACCCCAGCCTCATGGCACAACTCAATGCCATGGATGCCTCAGTGGAACCCTCCAGAATGGAGGTTCGGTTTTCTCCATCCCCAAACTGGGAATGTGTTTTCCAAAGTGACACTCAGGAAAAAAAAAACCTTTAAGTAATTTTGTTTCTTGGGTTGAAAAAAAGAACCACAATGTTAATTTTAATTAGTTTGTTTTATTTAGGAGAAGATTCTTTTTAACATTTCTTTAGATAATGTTTTGTGTCACTTCTGCTCTTTTTCCTGGCAAGGTGAGTAAGCAAACTCTTTGGGTTAGCAATAGATCACCAGTCACTCCCCTCCCACTGCACATTCATTCCTTTCTTACCTTATCAGGACCATCCTTCTGGCTGCACTAACCTGGGCATGACTTTGGCTAATCCAATGCTGATGAGCCTCAAGAGACTTCTCACTTGCATCCACACAGCCAGCACCATCCTGTAAAAACACTGGTGTTAAACACTGCTTTTAAGATAGAGTCTCAAAAACTCTTTCTAGCCAATGGTAACCTTTGGCTACACAAATGCACATCATTTCAGAGTTTGGGTTCACATTTAAAACCAAGAAAAGCCAGACTGCACTTGCTGACAGCCATTCAGCACTCTGTCACCCAGCCATTGTGCCCATAGATCTCAGCACCACCACCCTCCCTGCAGAGCTTGTCCAGGGCACCTCTGGAGATAGGATTTTAAAACATCACACACCAAGACCATCATGAGGGGTTCTTTCCTCTTTTTTATCATGTCCTATGCTCTGAGCACTCCTCATTGCTCTCTGCCTTTACTGGGCACTGCAGCATATTCACACACCTCTGGAAATCAGCTGCATAAAGTAAATGTGTGACTTCAGCTGCTTGGTGACCAGGGGTTTTCTTGATTAAAACATCAAATTGTTATGTGAAAATCTTTATCTGGCCCCACTGAGTCTCTTTGGCCTGTACGTGGCAAATGGAAAAGCGATCAGCCTTTTCCCTCACTTTTCAGCAGCTTCTGCCTCTCAGACATGTAGCAAATTGGACCCAGTTCAGTTCCCTCTAATCAGTTATGTATTTTTAAAGTAACTGTCTGAAAAACTTCACAGCAATTATCAGAGACAATCACTTCACAATGAGCAGCTGAGATTCCCCTATGCGTATATTTGCCTGTCTAAACGCCTGAAATGTTGGGGGAAAAGCTAAACACAGCCAATGGCTGCAGTTAATGCAGCAGATTCCACACTTCTGGGCCTGTATTTATAGCTCTGTCAGGCTTCTTCCTTGTACTGACCTGCAGAAGAGGATTTTTTCCTCTTATCTGATGCAGAGGTTGTCTGTCTGTCATGGTGTGGTTATTGCAGCACAAAATATTGCCTAAAACTCGACCCTGAACGCATTTTGTACAAGGACAGTTTGTCCCAGCATTCCAAAGGAGATGAAACCCTCCTCATTCTAGCCAGAGCAGTGAGCTTCTTTGGGTGTAGAAAGCTGGGGTGATGCAAAAAATCCCTCATGGAGCCTCAGTTTGAAACGTGCTTGGCCTCTGATCTTGCCTGAACCCTTATTTCTCTTACTGATGCTCCACTGACCTTAGTCATATTAACGTGGATTTGCACTGATGCACAAATCAGAAAGTCATAGAATAGATGTATTTATTAATCATTGTGTGGCTTGAAAACCATTCAAAGTACTTTTTGCCTTATCAGCTGATGCTGTTCTAAACCTCTGCCCATAACCTTGGCACTCAGAGAAAGGCCTTGTAGCAGTTTCTGTAGGCATCATTACCCTGCAGAGGGTTTTCCACCTCTGTCCCATACGTGATGTGATTCTTTCTGCCCCACTTATGCTACTGCAGCACTGACCCAACTCCGTGCATTCAACAGTAATGCAGGAAGCTTGGGGAGAGGCTTTAGCAGTTTGAGGGGAGGACTGCATGACAGAGCTTTCAAGTAATATTGGTTCTTTTATTGAAGAAGCCAACGAGTACAATACGTAAGTAAATAAACATTTACAGTGCTCTTTTCACCAGGGCTGAACAGATCCCAGCATGATCTGTCCCCCTTTGCCTCTCCAAAAGTTTGACTGCCTTACTCTTGTCTGCGTAGCCTGGACTCTTGTTGCCTTTAATGTAATTCTGTTTGTGTTCACTCTCTGTTGCCAACCCAAAATGGGACTAATTTATAATGAATTAGCACCGTTACAAACTCCACATCCCTTTCCATTCAGTGTCCATGAACAGATGTGATTTTTTTAAATTTGGGTGGGGTTTTTTTTCCCATTAGATGTAATTATTCCCAAATTCATTTATGAAGGCAGGAGGATAACTTTTTCCTCCCCACATAGGTAGTTCAAAGGTAAACCATAGCATCTGTGCTGCAGACAGAAAGTGTGCTGCACAGATACACTGCTTCCCTGGCGCTGTTTCTTTCCCCTGATTGAATGAACGTGACTTGCAAAGTTTCTTCATTTAAGCAAAGTTACTTGCTAGTTGTTAGTGTTAGTCATTCAGATGTCTTCCTGCAAGTATATTAAGTGTTGTGGTTCACTTACTTACCATATGAAACTATGTACTTGTTACATCTCCACCTATTAAAACAGCTCTTAGAACAGTGTGAGAAAGTGAATGCGATCCCAGCCCCCTGACATGCACAGGTAACATTTCATGTGGAAGCTGCAGGATTTTATTCTTCTAAACACAGACTTCTCAATTAAAGGCTTAATCATAAGATATTTACTCACTCTGCTAAGTACTTAGTTGGCCAATGCTCTTAGGTCCTTTAGGAGTACATGTTCAACCTTGTAAAGATGACTGTCCACCTTGGTGCCTCCCCAACAGCTCTAATAAAAATGGAACCTAAATCAGTCCTGCCCACATCCCTTTAAATCTGGGTCCGTGAGGCAGCTGCACACAGCTGGCCCAAAGAGGTGACTGCAAACCAGCCCCAGTGGTTTATTTTCCAGTGAGACACAAAGCCAAAAAGGCTCTATTTTCTCATGCCAATGAAGCCCATGGTAATAGAATTTTGGCAGGGCAGAATAACATACATTTACAGGCTGGGATGTAGGAAGGCCAGAGCATTACATTTAAACATCACTGAATACATACCTATGGCCTAGCTTGGTCCTAATATGCCATCTAAAACTACTCCAGAGCCAAATGCTCTGGAGTATGCAGAGTAATGCATACTGGAGCCAAATGCTCTGGAGTACGCAGAGTAGTGCAGTAATGCAGCCACATGGACTACATGGATTTTAGAGCATGTGTGCTGCACATTGTTAGTAGTCTTCAAACTTTATCAGTGGTGGAATACAGCACTTCAGAAAAAAAGGGGGCGAAAAAAATCAGAGTAAATGATAACCAAAGGCTTTCTTTGGCTCCCTTACTTACTTAGCATTGCATTAACTTGTCCGCAACGGGATTTACATAAAATTTTTCATGCCAAGCACAAGTGTCCTCTGAATACTGAAGCTATAATGTTAGTTGTATCAACAGAAAGAAGAGGTGCCATCAAGTAAAGTCAAGTCTATATTCATACCGGAACATCAAGGGGAAAAAGAAGTCAGTTTCAGTATTACCATGTCAGCAGAAAGTAACCATTTTACACACAGTCATTTTAAAGCCCGGTTCTTGTGTTCTGACCTCAAATCCCTAAGGCATAAACCCAGCTTCTCTTCCACATCCAAGTGTGTGTGGTTGTGCCAAATCGCGGTGTGGGGATGCTCTGACCACATGGTTCTTATGGCCCAACAGCCTCTTTTGGGCTGGCTTGGTCCCAGGTAACGCCACCCTGCTGTACTGAGCATGGGGATTCATGGGAAGATGTGAACACGAAAGCTGCCTCCAGAGTAACACCCAGTAGCAAATACAAACCTCTGCCAGACCAAGTAATTTACTTCTTTCAGCTGAAGAACCGCTGTTCTTTGCCACATCGTTCTGAACAAGTATTCAGCTCTGCACTTTAACAGGAAATGTTTGAAAATCAACCTTTTCAGGTGAGGAGAGGGAAAAGGTTGAAGTTCCTTAAAGTCACTGTGAAATCAAGACATAAACAAACATTGAGGTGGTATCCAGTTCCCTCCCTTTCATTCTTCCCTTTCCAGAAAGCAGTTTCCAGATGGATTTCCCCAAGATGTTAATATTGTGCTGGTTTTAACGCTGATTGAAGCAAGGTAGCAAGTGGTTATTACAGGCCTGACATGCCTGCTCTGCCAAGAAACAGCATGAGCTTTCAGCTCAGAAAGCAAGGTGAACTTTGTGTTTTAATCAATCTGCATTTGCCTGCCTGGGCCAGGTATGCACATACATGCTCACAACGGGGATGACTGTGAATTTATGGTCAGCTTATTTCTATTTTTCTTTGTCAAGGCCTGGTTTAATAAGGATGGAACTAACATTCAGCCTAAAGACTTTATTTTTCCCTAGGAAAAGGTTGGCACTGTCCCCACCAAGGCTCCCTTTTTTCCCCTGGAGTGCCTGATGGAGATGGCCAAACACCTTGCATCTCAGTAGGGTCACTGCCTCACTGAGCTGGAGCTCATTGCCTGTGGATCCCTGCGTGAGCATCTATTGCTGGAACAGTGGAGGTTCGGGGTCATTTTGAGCAATTCTCAGCATGGTAAAGTTGATCGGTATGACTCTTTTCCCCTGTGTCCTGGCTTAAACTGTGACTGAGAAGAGAATCATTCTTTCACCTAGTCTTCTCTGTGTCATTTGCCCTTGTTTTCCAGTATCATCAGTAGATATAAAGTGGCAGGGCAGCTCACAGGGCTGTTTCTTTCTACCAACCTGTAGCCATGCACTGTGCTTTACATTAATCTGTCCCTACAAGAGCAAAAAGAGTCAGAGTGATGGCTTACCCTTTAACAGATGGTTTGCTCTTTTGAGAGCCTCTCTTGGCTACACGAAGGAGGCAGTTTGTCTGTTCACAGAGCTGATGTTCCTGCTTGTGAAACAAGAAGCTGAAGCGTTTTAGCCAGAGCCAGACAAAGGCAATCTTACCATTTTCTGCTTCTTGGAGTGCATTTGCAAACGAGCAGCAGTTGTCAAATGCTCCTCTTCAGCGTGAATTCCTGCTCTGTCTTCTTCATTCCCTGATGGACTTAGACCTAGTTCAAATCAGAGGCAGAGTTACAGGTCCATGTCAGTAAAATGGGATGCAGAACCTGCATGGAAAATGGGATTTAAATGGTGATTGTAGGTGTATGTTAATTCAGTTGGATTTTGCCTGAGAAATAATGTGTAAAGTAGAGCATTACTCAGAAAGGTGTGCACAGTGCTTAAAATCAGAACTTTAATGCTTCACGTCCAAACATTTCTGTGTTCTATTTCAAATGCTTAATTCATTCTCAGTTTTCTTTCTTTAAAACCAAGGCCTGTTCAGGGAAAACAATGCTGTTAGGATATGTGAGCTTGTATTTGTGTCTGTGATAGGCTCATGATCATTTCTACTGCCGAAGCAGGCAATATAAATATAGGTTTTGTTTTCAAACGTGAGTTACTATTTTGGCAAAGCATTTCTATTCAGGGGTATGAAAACTGCTCAGAAGCCTTAAGGAAAGAATTTCTATAGTTTTTTGTTTCCATATTTTCCAGTTTTACACTCCTGTTACAGGCTCGTGTTGAAAAACATCTTCCAGTGTCAGAACTTCTGAAAACGAAACCCTAGAAATTGGTAGAAAGCTCTTTTCTCTCAGAGCACATGCTTAAGGCTATCTGCTAACAGGGGAATCGACAGAAATCACTCACATTCACTAATACCAAAGGATACTCACACTTGTGAATCGCTTCCTGTTTTCAGATCCTTGCTGTTTAAGCTGCACAGCAGCACCAGCTCTCCTCATGTACTAAAGCCTGAGAAAACAGTTCTGAAGGGCCAAAAGAAGCAAATAAAACATATTTGTTATTATGGCTGACCTTAGGCACAGAGTATGTGGCGCTGTGGGAACCAAACGCTGCATCTCTGATGATAAGTATGGTGATAACTGGTAAGCCTGTGCTGAACTACTGTGAAACAATTCAGGTAGTCAGCAAACAGGGCTAATTGCTAGTTTGGGGGATATTATGGGTAATTTACTGCCCACTGAGGGCTTCTACCTAAAAATAAGCTTTTTATTTTTTTCCCTTTGGACAGGACTCGCATGTTAATGTAGAAGTCCTGATGCAATTAGATGTGAAGAGGACATTCAGCTGCGCTTCCATACATGCCCTTCCACTTCTCAATTACCTTAACTGTCTTCACAGATCCTTTGACACAAACCACATTCCTCATTTCTGCTTCAAAACTACCAAAGAGGCGTTTCACTAGATCTGCTGATATCCAAAATGTCTTGATCAAAGCGCTGAGGGTAACACAATAAACACAAGAAAAGAAACTACTGGTGGTTTCCAATGCAAACTAACGGGGAAGTGTCAAGTGAGCAGCTACTGACAATTCAGCCCCGAAACCCAAATGTTCATGTGCAAAACTCCACCTTTGAGAAGGAAGAATAAATATCCACAGAATGTTTTGGCTATAATTACTTCATTTAAAGGAAAGAGAAAGAAAAAAAAAGACTATAATGTGCTGAATTCAGTTTGCTAAAGTCAAGACATTAATATTTTTGGCATATAAAGATGTAAACCAAATGTTTAACTGAAATGTCATCCCCCAGCTCGCGTTTGCTCACTGAACTCCAGCACAAACCCTCCACAGACCCTCATACAATACACATTTTTCAGTTCATTGAAGAAGGCCCCTGCTGCTTCTCAAGGAAAACTAACTTGGAGAAGCAAAATAAATACTGGCATGGCAGTGCGGCAGCAGAGCCTCGCGAGCACAGATGTGCGGCATTGTCGGCTTTTCTATCAGATAAGGAGCATTCAGACATAATCGCTGCAGTGTCTGGGACAGGGTGCATGCTACAGAGCTGCCCAAGTATGGCCCGACAGACACATGCAGCGTGTGTTCAGTCCTTAGTACAAGCAAGCTCTGACTTTCTAACATAACACAAGGAAAAAAAAAAAAAGGCAAATTTAAGTCAACATTATCAGCTTTCAACACAACCATAAAGAAGAAAAAAGCAACAATAACAATAAATGTTTATTTTCTTTCACAGACTTTTAACAGAAGGCTAAAAAACATTGCTCCAGTCTGGGCTGAAGAGAAGACTTTGGTCTTTAAGGCTGGTTCAGAAGCACTACAATTTAAAGAAACAAAGCCCATATTGATAAGAAGGGCTTCTGCAGCCTGTAACAAAAGCTGCTGCATCTTCTTGGGGAATAGAAACAACTACGTCAAAAGCTTCTTTTGTTTGTTTTCGTTGGGGTTTTTTTTCCAAAATTAAAATCCTTTAAGTGACTTCTCAACTCACCAGGGTATTTCAAGTTTTCACACATATAACCTCCATGAAGTTGCAGCAACAGCAAAATAAAGAGGTGGAATCAAATCAGAATGAATTAATATTCACTGTGCAAGTAGTCAGCAAGTGCTGAAGACAGCAAGCATCAGGAACCCATTGATATGTATGAAACAGTTGCTTTCTAGCTTTTTTTCTTTTCCCTTTTTTTTTTTTTTTTTTTAATTCAGTGAAAGTTACTGTTTTTTACCTCATCAATATCTGAGCAGGTAACTCCATTTCCCGTGAGTCCTTCAGGACAGGGGCCACACTGAAATCCCTCTGCTGTCTCCATGCACCTGACTCCCCTGAAGCAGGAATTAACTTCGCATTTGGGTTTACTGCGACTAGGAAGCTGAGTTGGAAAATTCACAGTTCCCAAACCTTTAATGCAGAAAGAACAACAGTTTCAGCAACTGAAAGAAACATCCATCATGGCTTTTAGCTGGCAAGTGCTCTGAAGAAATCCCCAGGAGGCTGCACAGCATGGGCTTGGTGTTTCTGCACCACGCTGCTACCAGCTGTGCTGTGGCTGAAGAGACATCCTTCAGGGAATGGCCCAGGAGCTTGTTGTGTCCCCAGACAGGGGAAATTAAGGCTATTTTGTTAGACCCACGTGCTTCTCCTGGCTACACATGGGAGCCTTCCTGCTAGGTTAGTCCCAGCACAGATCTGTTTCTGGTCAGCAGGAGGAAACTGAAAGCCAGTGACTTCAGATGCCCCAACAGGACTCGTGTCATAGTACAACACAGTTCTCTGGCTAAATTGGCAACACTACCATTTCATAAGAAAAACAGTGCCATGACTCTTGAAGAGCACATCTGA
>JBCJKH010056102.1:0-18147 GCA_039877255.1 Loriculus beryllinus | reverse complement strand
AGCAGAGAGGAAAAACACTGAAAAAAGACATTTTATCTGATAGTTGGAATACAGGTTTCTTAAGCTGTAAAGCAACTCTATTCAGTAGAGGAATAATTCCAGGTAGTGAGAGGATGAGCTGTTTGATTGTGTATTTAACACTTGTATTTCTTGTCTTCCTGTATTCTAAGGTGTTTTTTTTTAAAGAAATTTTGTAAATGTATATTTGTTCCATATCTGACAATGTAGGTCTAGTACTATAACTTCTTCTTATTGCTGCCTTATATGTTAAATAAGAGGAATATCTTATTATTTTTGCATTGGATGGAAACAACTTACTGCCTTCACTGGCCATCCTCATTGTGTGCAAAGAGCAAGGTTTCATAAAACAGTAAGTCAAGTTTTTGAAGCATAGGGAAGTATGAAATACAGGTGGCATTTTTGCATTATGAGAAGCTTTGTATAGTAGTTTGTGTAATCATTTTCAGAATGACTTTACTCTTTGTTATTTTCAGCAAGCTGATACAGTAAAAAGAGAAAAACAACAATGAAACCCAACCTTTAGCATGACTTTGAAGCGCATGTTTTTATCTGTTTGTTGTCCTTATTGGCATATAGTATTTTTATACTTTTATTGTTGTTTGAACCATGTTTCCTTCTCCAGGCCTCCCTCTACAAACATAGTATCTTCAGAAAAGGGTGGACCAGGTTTAATAGGTGCCCTGGGTTTGCTGGCTTATAATTTTTTCCAAATCATCTGTGAATGCTTTCTGAGCTGGGCACAAGTATCAGTGAATGTGCTGATGAAATACTACCAGTTCTGCAGTAAATCTAACCTTTTTCTATTACATTAGGCACCTTCCATCTCCAAAAACAACCGTGAAAAATGTTCTTCTGCGTCCTATGGTTTGATATTGCATAATTAGTCATTGTACTAGTTTTATCTCTTTGTAGCGAAGGCCACTTGTTGGAAAAAGTGGTTATGGGTGGATTTCCCATGGCTGGCTCATGCCTGCACCTCTTTTTCCCCAGCTACTTCAGAGCTTGAGCTTTTCTTTGTTTTTGTATTTCATATATGCTGTATGCCTGGGTCTAGAGCAAGCTGTTTGGCTTGTAGAATAAATGCAGCACAGTGATGGTGTGCAAGAGGTCCTATTATAAACAAAAATAAGTAGAGAGAATAGAGGAATTGCAGTGGTCCTTTTAGTATTTTTCTTGAGTCACTCCTGCTCCTGCCTCACATGGTTTAGTAGTGAGAAATGCTGATCTAAAACCCAGCTGTACGCATGACAGTTTGAAGGCTGCTGGCCATTAATAACTGTTGCTTCTGATTCAATCTGAAATATGTCTGGAGCAGTACATCTGTATTTAACTTCTTAATCTGTAAAATGTCCAAAAATAGAAAAATCCTCTCTGACGTTAGTGTGAATTTGCTGGATTGAGTTGTAAAGAGGGTCAAGTTTGAGTTGGCTTAATTTAGCATCTAATGGTGAAGCAAACTAGACCCCTTTTAACCATGAAAGTGTGCAAAGGGATGACTTAGGAAATGGGATTGCTAGGATGATATGCTGTATATCAGTTTGCTTTATTTTCTTTCCCCCTCCAAAAAAAATGTTAGTTATTTTTCCTGCTGGACCTCCTGTCCTTTGTCCTCTTGGCAGATATATCCTCCTTCTCAGTGAGCCCTCACTGGATGTCAGAATTAGCTTGAAACTCCTTGAAAATGAATTTTGGAGAAGAGATTCAGAGAAAGTAATAGAGCGTGTTCCTCTAAGGAATTTCTGTCATTCTGGATAAAAAAACCAATGCATATAATGTCTCTGTCCCACAACCTCAGTTAAACAGCAGATGGGATCCAAGTATGAGTACCCCACTGGAGCCAGAAATCTGGATAGATAAGTTACAGCAGTGGCAAGTGGTTCTTCTGTGTATGTTGTGCAGGGGAAAAAAGATCTGGAGAGGTTTCTTCAACACAGTTATGTTGAGGGTTGAATTCTGTGCTTCACTGAAAAGCCCATTTTGTTTGTATCCTCCTCTTCTGCCTTGGTGCATTGGGCAGTCCTGGAGCTGCCAGGCCTGCCATGCAGCAGGGGCAGGGGAAGAGAGAAGCAAACCCTGCTGCTGCACCAAGTGTTGCAGACTTTAGTAACTCAATTTTAGGCATTTGCTTGAAGGTATGTTTTACTTTAGATGGTCAGTGTTCAAGTAAGTGGATACCATAAAGTAAACGGAAGACTTAAAGTGATTTTTTTTTCTTTTTTATATCAAAAATCCAAAGTTGCCTACTTGGTGCAGATTATTTTTCAGCATAACATGATACAGGTTTGTAGTGCAGTCCATTAAAATGCCTAACTTTTTTCTTGCTGCTCTTCCTCCCATCCCTTTTTTTAAAAAAGACTTTTTTGTGAGGGATTGTCTTTTTCTGTTGTTAAAGCTGTAACTGTTATTTATCTGAACTTGGTTCCTGACACTCTTCTGGATGCTGACCACGACATGCGTGAATTCTTTGTTTTCTCTGCCTGTTTTCATAACAATATACATAAGAGACAGAGTGCTAAATGTACCTTAAATGCTGATGAAACTTCCATGTTTTCCATGAGTAGTATATCAACTATTGTGTTTCTGGGGTGGTGCAATCATGACAGCTATATTTGTTCTTTGCTTCTGTTTGTAAGACTCTGCTTTCAGTTGCTTGTGATTGTGCCAGATTTCTGGTATTTGGGCTGAAGTTTCCATCCTCAGAGAGAAGAGCAAAGTAAGGATTGGAGTATCTTGAATTATTCACTAATTACTACTTATTTCCACACTGAAAAGTGTCCATCTTTCATAAGCTGTAGTCTTGACTAGATATGATCTATGTGCTTGGCAAGTTTGAATTTTGGATGTGGGTTAGTTCAGGTCTAGCCATGAGAGGCTGTCTATTTTGTTTTGTTCTGGATTCCAATAGGAGCTCCCTCTCCTATTAGGGAGTTGACTCTCCCAAAAGTGAGAGGGTGGCCCTGTACAGTCTCTGTAGATCCATCATAATTTTGCTTTGAGGATTGTATCTTTCAGGTGTTTCCCTTTGTAGTACAGAATGTTATCAATTTCTGTGCTGGACTTTTGTTTTTAGCCTCTTTGGCTTCAGGTAAAGGAAAATGGTTTTGATCAATTCCTTCAGAACAGAAAGTTTCTTAAAAAGGTCGTCTTGTGTGCAGGCTGCGCTATCATTACCTGTTGCTTTTACATCTAGACTAAAGCCCATTACACTCTACCTCCAGTTACTGGATGTTCTTCCAAGGAGCTTCCTCTCTAGAGCGTTGATCAGTGTTTCCATGCAGTGTTCGTTTGGGCAGCACCAGCTGATCACCATGGGGACTCTTTGCCTTCTTTAAAATCTGCATAGTTATTAATTTAGGAAAGCCAAATCTTCTCTGTGCTCTTGATCTTGCATCACCTGGGTTTCTGTTAGCCTTGGTCAAAGAAGTTCCTTCAATGCAGATGCCAGCTTGGCCCAGGGGTTGGTTTCACCCCATTTTCTGCTTCCTGCCTCTGCAGGAACTTGTGTTGCCTGTGCAGCATCCCAGTTTCTCTGGAAACTTGGCAGAACATGGCAGTAGCTGCAAAATGGTGGAAGTACTTCGGCAACAGGGTGAATGGAGAGTGTGAGATGATGCAGTAGCACTTACTTCCTTCACTAGTTTTAATTATAATTTAAAATTAGCAAGAGGGAAGCCTTCCTTCACCTATACTGAAGTTGCTTTTTGTAAAGAAGAGAAGATGAAACCTGTGATTACAACTGATTGGAAACTTTCTGTAGAAAGAAGTGGTATTCCTTACTAAGCAATTTTACTGTCCTCTGTGCACTTCACCAGTGTAGATCTTTAGTCTCTCTTCCCTTTTGTCTTCCCATGCATTTTTCAATTGCTTTCTGCAGTTAAAGTAGCATCAGTATCATGAATGGGAAAGAAAGCAAGAAGTATCTACTGGAAAAAAAAGAAAAATGAAAATTAGGTAAATGCATTATGTTTTACATAATATTTTGCTTTTCTTTCACAGAAAAAGTACAGGAAAGGATCTGTGGATATTTCAAGGATTAAGTGTGTAGAAGTTGTAAAAAGTGATGGTATTATTCCCTGTCAAAATAAATATCCATTTCAGGTATGTTCCTTAAATATAAAATATATAAATTACAGTGCTCTTGTCAACAGCACCAAGCCATTTGGATGTAACCTCCTTGAAATTATTGTCACCTTGAAACACTGAGCCCATTCTCTGCCTCCCTGGTGTGGTGATTCAGGCTCGGTGATTAAACCTCATCCCCAGCAAGCTCTGCTCCCTCTGCAGTACTCCTCCTTGGGAGGTGTGCCTCCTACACTTGGTCTTTTTCTTTTCCACACCCTCTCTGCTTGCGTTTGAGTGGAAAGTGTTTTTTCTGTTCTTGCTCCAAAATGGGTTAGCTGGCATCCCTGTCACCATTATTCCACATTAAATTACCATTAGAATCTATAGGAATAAGAAAATTAAGATGAAACCTATGAGATTTTCTTCCATTGTGAACTAAATAAACACAGAAAACAAAGTACTTAAAGGGGAGAAAAACTATATTGGGAATCTGATGCTGTGCCTGCTTACAGTAGAGGGAACAGTCAGAGAGGGTGAATTCTGCTGCTGGAGAGGGGACTCTGGCTCCTTTCTACCAAGGCAATACTAACTTCCCACCAACACAAGCAATGAAGAAGCAAAAGGCAAAAATCACCCTAGAGCAGTACAGAATAACAAGGAGTTACAAAATGGCCAGACAAAGCATATCTGATTATGAAATAGCTGCAGCAATAAAATTGAACTGTTTCTAGAAAACACATGGTGAAGAATGAACAAAGCAAAGTGTGAAGCAAACATTTTAAAGAATTCTCTCAAAATAATATACCATCAGAAAATACTTCCTTATTCTACTGAAAGCATCATAGAAGAATAATAAACCCTAATAACCTTTTTCCAGTTTCTTCATTTTGTGTGCAAGGACGCTAATTTTGCCAAATGTAACAGTCATTTGTCCTGTTTCCTGCAGAATAAATAGATAAATACTACCAGGTGAATGTATTTTGATTATTGCTTTCCCCTCCTACAGGTTGTATACGACGCTAACACTCTTTATATTTTTGCTCCAAGTGCACAGAGCCGGGATCAGTGGGTGAGGAATCTCAAAGAAGGTAATGAAAATTGCTCACACCTAACATCTGACATATACAGATACCTTACTTGAGCAGTCTGGCTGGGTTGGAGTGAACTTGGTGCTGTGTTTTGGATTTGTAGCCAAAACAGTGTTGAAAACACACCAGTGTTTTAGCTGCTGCGGAGCAATGCTTGCACAGTGTGGAGGCTTAGCTCTTTTGCTCCTCTGCCCGAGCAATGAGTAGGCTGTGAGGGGACACAGCCAGGACAGAGGACCTGGTCTGACCAAAGGGATGTTCCAGGCCGTGTAACCTGGTGCTCGCCAATAAAAACTGGGGTAGAGGAAGATGGGACTTGGGATTTTTGGCATCTGTGTTGGGCTATGGTTGTTCAGGGACTGATTGGGTGTTGGTCTGCTTGTGGGAGATGGTGGTGACTGCCTTTATACCACTTTGGGGTTGTTTTTTTCCCTTTCTTTTGGTTATTAAATTGTATTTATCTCAAGCCACAAGTTTTTTCCTCTTGGTCTTAATATTGTTTCCACTGTCCTGTGGGGTGGGGGGAAGTGGGTGAGAGGCTGTGTGGGTGCTTAGATGCTGGCCAGTGTCAACACACAACAAGCTGGAAAAATGGTAGGGTTTCTGTTGCATGCATCCACTGGCTTTTAGTTATTGATTGGGCCACCCAATCATCTGCATACACAGTGTATGATAACAGGTACCTGGAGTACCACACACTGACTGATTTAGTTAGTTTTTGAAGTCCAGAATTTGACATTCTGCCTTTGCACAGTGTGTAAATCATCAAAAAGCCTATACAAGCTACTTAATGGCATCACTCAGAAGTTTTATTTAAACATAGATACACAACATTGAGGGCCTTAAACTGGTGTAAAATGTCAGGAGTCATCTCCACTGAGATGCAGTTTGATTAGTGCTATCACAGTGAGTAAAGATCTTTATCTCTTTTTTTCCAAGAGCCTCTTAAGGCTTTCTGCAACCATCAAATGCTCACATTAATTGAAGATGCTCTGCAAAGTGATAAATAATTTCTGGCCTGCAGACCACAGGGCAAGGAATAACCTCTGAAACTCGTCAAGGGTGGGGGAAGTGAGCTTTTCGGACCAAGCTTGGGCCTTGTGTCATGGAACAGTGTTAAATGTCAGCTGTCTTTCCCCTCAGAGCACTATTTGTAAAGGAAATTGAGTCATTTGAAGCAGTAATAAGAAGAGAAGGAGCAGGCAGAGCCCTTAGGACCTTCACAGCTGCCTGACTGGTTTGCACAGTGCAGGTGGCTGCTCAGGTCTCCTTCCGTGGCTGTATCAAACCTGTGCTGGGTTGGCTGGTTTAGGCAGGGAGTATAGTACACTGTTCTGCCATTAAATCATATGTTATCCTAAAAATGTCATCCGCTGTCATTGTATCGCCTCCATGTGAACTTGCAAGAAGGTCCTGGAAGGAAGCAATGCTCAAGTAAGGACAAGTGAAGATTATGCCTCATGCCAAAGATATTGTAGTATTTATTAAAAATGGTTCTCTTGCCAATTGATTTGTGGCTTTTTTAATCTTTCAATATATGCTCTTTTTATTCTTGCAGAAATAAAGAAGAACAGCAATATAATGATAAAATATCATCCCAAATTCTGGACAGAGGGGATTTATCAGTGCTGCAGGCAGACAGAAAAATTAGCACCTGGCTGTGAAAAATACAATCTTTTTGAAAACAGTAAGTACATATGTTTTCATGGGAAGTTGTTTTGGCATATTTTTCTGCTTTTTTTATGTGATCCTATCACCACACCTGACTGCCCTAGATAATTAGGCAAATTTACAGAGCAGAGTGAATCACTAATATTGTGCCTGAAGTAAATCAAAACATTTGCTTCATTCCCAAGCGTTTTGTAAAAACAAAAATACAGAATTCAGTAAATTATCCTTGTGGAAACATTCAAAGAAAACTGAAAGGATTAATTGATGTTGCTGAATTTCACTTGGTTTGTTTTTCTAATGTGACACTCTTTTGACCAGGTGTTTACCATGGACTGAGGATGAAACCTAATGGTGAAAAAGAGTCAGCTAGAAATCCTTGCCAGCTCCTCAGTTGTAATAAATAATTTATACATACTCATAAAAAAGAGTAACAATTGTGTTACTACAGGGTGTTACTATTCAGTGTTCTTACATTAGTGTAAAAATGATACAAGAATGCTTAATGTATTTACAGACACACGAATGAATTTTCTTAGACGTTTGTAAATGCCCATATGCTGAAACTTGATGTTCCTGTGGAAGTCATGGTCCATGTATCTTTCAGCATTCAGATCACAAGCTCTACTTGTTCAGCAGCAGATACTGTAGCATGCAGCATGACCCTCACTTGCAGTATTGTCCTACATAAGTATAAAGTAATTATTCAGTCCTAATTTAAGGAAAAGTCCATAATAGGAAAATAAATTGAGCTATTGCTTACCTCCCAGTGAAAATGGAGATGCCCAGATGATTTCCTGTCCCCGCAGCTTAAACCACAGTGGTGGGGACCTGCGGATTTAGTTGCATTAAAAGACTTGAAGAATAAACAGTGGCTCATTGCTGGCCTTATTAGCAGACATAAAACATGACATATAGCTTGACCTTTATAAGTGTGGGGTAACAAAGCAGTGCAGGACTAAAAGATACTTCTGGATCTGAGATAATAAAAAATATGCATACAACTTTTATAGCTTATTTAGCAAAGCAAGGATCAGGAGAGTATTAATTTTTTTAGAAGAAGTTTAGAGTTCTGTTAATGGGAACAGAGCTTTAGATAGTCATGGTGACAGGAGTGCTGCTTCCTTTTTATATACTCTTTTTTTTGTCTGTCTCCCTTTTTTATTTCTCATGTATTTCTGCACCTGAGGGTTGGTTCAGGGATCTCTGTGGAACATTCTTGTGTGTCACAGACTTTGCAAAATCTGTGATAAATGTAGCCTGCTGGCTGATCTAAGATGTTTTCTCAAAAATATTTGATCAACGTTTTCCCAGTGCTCAATTGGAGGTTTCTTTTCTTTCTGACTTACTAAGTTATTGTGAAGGCTAGTTAAGGTCCTTTCCAGCCCTAACCATTCTATGATTTTATGACCCGGAAGGCTAGTTAAGTTATTAAAAGCTTATCTGAAATTTACACCTTTTACTTATTTTTAAATGTATAGCTGAATAGATAGGTACAAATCTTTTCCTGTGCTTTGTTTCTAGGTGTAATGAGATTGCCCTCTCCAAAGCCAGAAAAAAGTGTGGTAAGTAGAATCATTAAAATGTTGAATATATGATTGCTTCTTTTTTGATATGGAGTTTAAATTTTGTGAGTTTCTCTCAGTATTCTGTAGCAGAGGTCTATTTCTGTATATGTCAATGGGTATCATGTTCCATCTCAGGGGGGAAAAAATCCCGTTGAAATTTAGCTGTGCACCTATTAGCTGTATCTGTACTGCTGGTGGGAGAAGTGGTCAGAAAGCAAATGCCAGCTGGTGTTGCCCTTTACTGGCAGCTGTGGGGCTGCAGTGTGAGCCAGCCCCATGGATGGCACCCAGGTGATTGTCTGCTGATTTGCACTGGTGTGATGGTAAGGGTGGTGGGGTGGAATAATGGAGATGAGTGGGATCATAACAGTGTTGGGTTGTTTCCAGCGACGGCCTCCGCCACCTGCTCCTCCAGAGGAAAATGGGAATGAAGAGGAGGAGATAGTGGTAGCAATGTATGACTTTGAGCCTACAGAACACCATGATTTAAAGTTAGAGAAAGGTGAAGAATACACAGTGATTGAGAAGAATGACCTTCACTGGTGGAAGGCGAGAGACAAATATGGGTAAACATGAGTTTCTTATTTTTCATCATAAAGTTTATAAGGCTGTCTCCACTTTGTAGTTTTTGTTGGCATATAGTCAATATAAAACAATATTAGACCCCATTTTAGATCCTCGCCCTGAAATCTCATCTGTATCTTTATTCCCACATAGAAACCAATTTAAAATAGTGTGGTTCTTGATAGATTATGGGGCCTGTGTGCAAAGACTGTTGCAGACCTGAAAGCTTTTCCCATTATATTTCCTGTCAGGCTTTATGGTTTCCCAATTAAGGCATTAGCCAGACTGCAAAACCTTGCTAGACTAGTACAGTACTCCCACTTCCCTGGGGAACGACTCATTAGGGAGCAGTATGGTTAACACTCCGCTCAGCAGACTCCATCTTCCAGACTTGAATAATCATCGTTTTATTTAATAGCTGGATCATTAGGGGCAATCTTCAAATGAGTTGAGAGTTGTAGTGAGATGCTTTAATGACTACAATTTTACATTCCCTAGATTAAGATTTTTTTTTTCCTATGGTTTTAGAGATGGAAGCTTCAATATTTCTCAGGTCCCTGTTGCAAAATGTTGGGGGCAATTGGAGGTTACCAGGCCGTGGCAGGCTCCAAACATATGTTTTGTCCTCAGTGACTGACTGGGACCTCTAAGCAGAAGTGGCAGAGCAGCAGAGGGTTATTCTTTTTCACCCTTCTGTTTGGTTTTCTTGGGCACTTATGCTGCCTCTAAGCCCATTGAAAGTTAATGTGGAAATTCTAATGTGGAGAATTAGTTTCTGTATATTCAGGAGTAGAGTGGATGGGTCAGTAATGAATTACAGCAGCAGACCTCTGCATGTCATGCAATTTTATGTTTTCAATCATTATATATATAAATAAATATTTATTTCTTTTTAGGAAACAAGGATATATTCCAAGCAACTATGTAACAGGAAAGAAGTCCAACAATCTTGATCAATATGAGTAAGTGAATACTTGAATTAAAATCTGGAAGGCCATAAAATGGAACCTGTGCTTTAAGAATGACTGTATTTTTGAAGTTTTGAAAGCAATTATTTACGTGTGACAGCAATTTTCTCAGCTACAAAACTATTTGAAATGGGCATATACTTGTTTTAATTCTCCTCACTGATTTTGCTGTGATTTATAACAAGTAAGTGAGATGGCCATCAGGCACATATCTTTTGTGCTATCATTATTAAAGTGAAAAAACCTCTCCTAGTACTCTGATAGACAAAGGGGAACTTTAAAGGAAATTAAACCATTAAGTGTGTTGAACGCTGGGTTTCTTTATATTAAAGTGACATGTTAAGCCAAAGTGTATGGCAGTAAGATAGTAGAATAGAAAACAATGGAAATTATTCAAAATAAACCTGACAGATCAGAGACTTTGGAAAGCAGTTCCAGTTTTCAAGGAAAGATATCATTCAGTGCAGTATAAGTCTCTGTGTATGTATCCATTTAACTTATCAGTTATTAAAAATTAGCTTTTTTTAAAAAAAAGTAGTTATTTTAGGGCATCAGGATAAAGTTTAACAATGTAGTCTCCAAGTCAGTTCTTGATATTCAGATTTAAGTACAGCATAGTTTGTTGTGCCTCAGAGCTTAGAACATATTTCATGACTTAGATAAAAGGAAAATGGAGCTGTAAGGAAATAATAATTAAAGCCAGTTTACAAACCCACATTAATAGCTTCAAAACTCTACTCTCATCCATATATGGCTCCTACTGTTGTGTTTTGATAGAAGGTAGAATTTCATGTGGGATTTTGCCCTCAGCTTTACTAGAGGGAATTCCTTGTTCTTTGTTGCTTTCTCATCTTAGAGGCTCTGGCTGAGTCCTGCCTTGCTCTGGGCTGGGCTGCAGGGCTGGCAGAAAGGGAAGGAAGGAAGGAACTGAGCTGCCTTATCTGGTCCAGCCACTTTGTGCTTTCCACCTTGAGGCTGTAATTCTGAGTCACTGCACCGTCCAGTGAGCATTACTGCAGGTTATCTACTAACTGCAAGAAACCACTAGCTCTGAAACAGCAGAACTTGATTAGAGGCAGCTGTGCCACTTCCCTGCTTGGTTACCACTGTGACAGCATAGCCCCAAACCATTGCATCACACCATTTTCAAGCAGTGGTATTTTTCCTTTTTATATTATTTGCTGCAGCTGGCTGAAATGTCAGTGCTTCTGTGGCTGCTTTAACCTGCCCATGCAGCACAGAGCTCAGGGATGTCCAGCTGTGACATTTAATTCACTTTTCACCTCCTCTTTGGTGGGTGGGTTGTCCCTGGAGAACCAGAACCATGAAATTATTGAATGAAGTAGGAGTCTAGCAAGCAGCTCTCCAAGTGGCTCAGCTGGTGCGCAAGCAGCTGTTCACCTGCCTTTGGGCTGCTCTTCAGAGCAAATACTGCCATCAGCCTGCATGGGTTTGAGAAGTTTTTGCAATTACCTGAGCTTTATTGACTTCTATGGGCTCTCACTGGATTTGTTTCAGGGCACTTTTATGGGATAACCACAGTGTGACAGACTGATCCTTTTGCACAATAACAAAAGACCAAAGTTCAGTTCTAGACCTTCACTTATCATAAAACTGTTGAATCTGTTGCTTTGTAATATTTTGCTTCAAGCATTTTAGGTAAATCAAGCACCTTAAGAAGTTTTGGTTACTGGTGTTGTGTTTCAGGTGGTACAGCAGAAACTTGAACAGAAGCAAAGCAGAGCAGCTCCTCAGAAACGAGGTGAGCTCAGCAGCCTTGCAGTATTAACCATGAAATTCACATGGTTAAAGTAGAGACTTTTTTTGGCACAAATCACAGAATGAACAGAAGAGGTATGCAACTGAAAACCACTTGTACAAAACTGCCTATGCTTGCATTTTAGGATAAAGAAGGTGGTTTTGTGGTGAGAGACTCAAGTCAGCCTGGCCTGTATACAGTTTCCCTTTATACAAAATTTGGAGGGTGAGTTTCTGTGGCTGCTCTGTGCACCTTATCTTGTCTGAATCCATTTGCACCTGTATCCAAGTCCATGGGCTGAGGGTAAAGCCATGAAGAGAGTTCAATAAAGAAACAAAGGCTGCTGTGGTAGAAGTTACGGGTAACTACAATGAGCTTCTTGGTTCCATGGTTAGATCATGTTAAGTTTAACCCAGGGTAGACCAGAACCTTCACCCCAAGGAGGTCCTGCTCTCCTACCCTGGTTAGTTTCTTTCATTCTGCCACCCCACGTATTTGCATTGGTGTGTGGAGAGCTGGATCAGGGAATCTGCCAGGTTGAAAATTAACCTTTTATGGGTTAATCTTCAACTTTGAGCACTGAGATGAAGGCAAATCACCAGTGCTTGGGATCTCTGATATTCAAGCTGAAGTGTGAGGCATTGGGCACCCACGCTGGCCCTTGTCATTTCCTGTTCCTAGTCAGTGCATCTCTCTTAAATTCTCAACAAATAGCATTGTGCTATTGCTAATTGTTGTTGTTACTATTTTTCCAGAGAAGGTTCATCAGGAATAAGACACTACCACATAAAAGAAACGGTGACGTCACCAAAGCAGTACTACCTCGCAGAAAAACATCTCTTTAACTCCATTCCAGAAATAATTGATTATCATAAACATAACGCAGCAGGTAGACAACTTGGATTTTTTTTCTCTTACTTAGGGTTGATTTGAAAAGGGGTGTGACGTGTTTTAGAGTTTTAGTGGAATAAAACTAAAAATGGATTTTATAGATACTTCTTTCTCAGGAAAGTCATGAGACACTGCATTTTCACACTTTTTTCAATATAGGAAGGGTTTTTTTTAAACAAAGTTTTTTTGTGTGTGTATATATGTGTGTATATATATAAATGTATGTTACAGCTACTATTCTGTTACTCTGGGGACAGTATCAAGTGAGGGGAAAAAGTGTTCATTTAGCTCCACACAGTGTCTCTATCAGCTGCCAGTAATCCACAGCAGATGGAGAGGGATGATAGTTCCCCAGAACAGTCTGCAGGCACTAGCTTTTTACCTGCTGATCACCACTGATTAAAGTGATCCAGCCTTCCCAGTGAGCAAACAGAAAGGAGAACAGTAGTGTAGTGTTCAGTAAATCCCTAGAGATGGGTCTCTGTAAAGGTTAAACACTTTGCATCTGTGGCTGATGGCTGATGCTGATGTCTGCCCACTTTACAATGGGGAGAATTTAGGAATTGGGTTCAAGGCGCAGATACTAATATACTATTATTTTTTTTTCAAGTGCAGTCTGTACATAAATTTCCTTTATGAGCTGTAGTTTCCAGATCTTTATATCAAATTCTTATGACCTAGCATTTCCTGTTGATATTCTGGCAAACGCCTTTATAGAAAATATGCTCCAAAACCGTAACCCTGTTTTTCATTTGTTTCAGCTGATTTGACTACTTCTTTTTAACTGCTTCATTCCTTTTGTCATATCAAGTTCTGACAAGTACTTAGGAGAATATGAATATTGCATGCAGCATTTATTTATATATATAAAATCCCTGTGTGAAGTTGGTGGGATTTACATGTGTGAAACAGAAGTGACCAAAAGTAACATTGTGAATTCTAGATAATATCTCTGATCTGATTTGTGAAGGGGGTCCTCAGCCTTTATTAGGCTTAACATAACTAAGCATAACTGTAAAGCACAAATACGTATGCGTGTATCTGTATCCCTCTCGCCAGGAAGGAAGGTGTAGTAAGTTAGATGCAGTGAGTGTTCCTATGTACCTCTTGTAGCAACTTTGAATAGTCAAAGTAATAGCAGAAAATATGGCCAAAGCTATATATAATAAGCTTATTGTTAACCGATGTTGAACTTTGCAGCGAGCAAGTGGCTGATTTGCTGCTTGGTGCTATTTCCGAAGTTAATTCCTGAATTATCATTGAATCTCAGGTCTTGTTACCAGGCTGCGTTACCCAGTGACCCCAAAGAAGATGACAGCACCAACAACGGCAGGATTCAGCTATGGTAATGGCATGTTATATTCATGTACATGTATATTTTCTAATGATTTTCTGTATGTTAAGATGCCACAATATTTTCTCAAAACTTTTGAAGGTTTACTTTTGTACTGTGATTTGCTATGCTGATTTACATGGGTCCAAGTTGTACCTTTGAGACCCTTGAAAAGAGGATTGGCATGCCAGGGCATCATGGCTGGTGGTATGCATGTGGTGCCAAGGGCAGAAGTGAGGAGAGGCATAATATGTCGTTGGTGCTTCAGGGGAATTTCGCATCTTCTTCCATGCTTTTGTGGGCAGCTTGAGCTCTGCCTTTGGCTTCTTCATAAGCCTCCAGACTTCTGCCTTAGTCTTAGCACTTTGATCTTTGTTGAGAGGTTACTCTTTTTCTATACATAAATTTGGAATAACCTGTTTTAAACGTTGGCCATCAGGTGATGTGAGCAACTTCTATGCATTGGCACAACTTTCTATGATGGCAGCTTGTTGAAGTCAAGTCTGACAATAGCGGTATGTAGTTACTGGCCTCAGGAAAGCTTGAGTTTTGCCTTCTGTGTTGTTCAGAAGCTGCTTAAAGATCATACCTGCCTAAAGGTTTTTTGATTCTTGAGGTATAGCAGGGTTTAGTTTTTAAGTTAATTCTAAGACATTTTCTCCCTAAATTCCCTAGCTTGCTAGTAATCCAATTTCCCTCCCCTCTTTCTGATCACCTATCAGTTCAGTTGGTTCCTTAGTACAGGAGCCATGGACTCCCATTTGGTTTGTTTTACAGAAAAGTGGGAAATTAACCCCTCGGAACTGACGTTCATGAGAGAACTGGGGAGTGGTCTGTTTGGTGTAGTGCGCCTGGGGAAATGGAGGGCGCAATATAAAGTAGCCATCAAGGCAATTCGGGAAGGTGCGATGTATGAAGAGGATTTCATTGAAGAAGCCAAAGTAATGATGTGAGTTGTGTGCTTGGCACTTTGATTTCCAGTTCTAGGCCTCTGATGCCATATACTGATTATAAATTAAACACTCTGGGCAGATGGTGTACTTGCAGTTTTGTGGGGTGGAGAACTGGGTGGAGGAAACAATGTCAACATGATCTCAATCTTTTCAGGAAGCTAACACATCCTAAATTAGTTCAGCTGTATGGCGTGTGCACGCAACAGAGACCTATTTACATTGTGACAGAGTTCATGGAGCATGGCTGCCTTCTCAATTACTTGAGGAAAAAACGGGGAGTTTTGAGTAGAGATGTCCTGCTCACTATGTGCCAAGATGTATGTGAGGGAATGGAGTACCTGGAGAGAAACAGCTTTATCCACAGAGACCTGGTAACATCCTGTTAAGCAATACAGTCCTTTGAAATTGTGATTTTTAAACGTAGCCATTCCTTCTTTGAAACAGCCTATTTGTAAATAACTGCTTTTGTTCTTGCAGAAAGCTATATGTAATTGAAGTGGGCTCTTCGGGGTCTAATCAAGTCTCTAAAACTGCTGTGTAGAGACAATGATATGAGGTTTCTCTCTCCCAAGAAAATGGAATAAAACCTCTCTGATATTTTTATAAAGAGATAATGGCTATTTGCAGTAATATAATAGCATATCTCTGTTATGTATTGGTGCCATTTTCACCACTCATGAATCCCTTCGTAAGTTTTTCAGGTGATATTTTACAAAATGGTTTAGTTCTCAAAACAGTATCACCTTTTATAATGAGAATACAGCACTGAACTTGGTAAAATAATGAACTTGCTAAGCAATGAGGACAAAGCACTTATTAGACCATTGTAATTTGTCTGCAAGAGACTGCAAGTTTTTCATCCAACTCTAAACGTTCTGCTTGCAGGCTGCCAGGAACTGCTTGGTGAGTGACTCAGGAGTGGTCAAAGTGTCAGATTTTGGCATGACAAGGTATGGCTGGATGTGCAAACACACTTGTGGGGATTTGGGAAATGTACTTAGCCATAAGGCAATATGTACTTAGCAAAATTACATGGAAAAATTACCTTTTTTGACCTCTCTAGGGAACATCCTTTGGTCACATTTTCCAGTGCCTTTAAAGCCTGTTTGTTCTGTTATGTGTCAATTTCCTTACTAATTTTAATTCTTGAAAATCAAGACTGTGCCAGTTTGTTCCCTGGAGAATAAGTGTGTCTAGTGCTTACCATGAAGAGGCCTATCTTTGAACTTGCTCTAGGGTCTGATTGGTCTTCTATTACAAACTTTTTATTAGCATCTGTGGAAATCTTACAGATGCTAATCTTGCAGTGATGCAGAAAGCATATTAGATCTTGTTTCTTGGACAGCAGAACTCATGCTGTGGTGATAATAATTGTTAATCTGCATTTTGGTAAATAAATGATAGAAAGAGGCTGTTTGGAAAGCCACCTGGGGTAGACGGTTCAGAGTTGCATCTTGCTAGCTGAAGTGCTGGGAGATGCTGAGACCTGGTGAGGAGTTAATTTCTTGCCGTTGGTAGCACCAAAGCGTGCTGCATCAGGTGGGTGATGTGTGGATGAGGCAGGGAGTGAGAAGCAGGGATTACAAAGATGTTAGGCACCATGGTCTCAGCATGTTCTTCTGGACTTTGGACACCATTCTGTGCTGCTGAGTTTGCATGACCCCTGACATCTGAATTTAGACTGGCCAGTGGAGAGCAGAGCAAGAAATTAATGCTTTTGTCTTATTTTCTCTTGTAATACAGACATCTAACTTGCAGGTGGCCTGTGTTGTATAGCTAATAATCACAAGAGAAAAGTCTGAGGTCATAAGAAAAGTGAACTGGGTCTTGACTGAAACCTTAGCACTGCCCCAGAGAAGTTATTTTTGTTGTGGGATGGAAACAGTCATGGCCAGTAGGTGGCAATAGGAGCTTCTAATATCCAAATCTAAACTACAATTTGCAGGCTTGGAGGCCGACTGAAGGATATACTTTCTTTTTTTCCAGGTATGTCCTTGATGATCAATACACAAGTTCCTCGGGGGCTAAATTTCCTGTGAAATGGTGCCCCCCAGAAGTTTTTAATTACAGCCGATTCAGTAGCAAATCAGATGTCTGGTCATTCGGTAAGACATTCATCAGTGAAAGAAAGCACTATTTTCACGTTTTATCAGTAGCAGTTAAGCTCCAGTTATTGGGAAGGATTCAGGCAGCTGAGAAGCAGCTCAGAGAAACCATTTGCCGTGGCTTCAATGCTTGCATAAATTCTGCAGGGACCTTTTCTAACTGTCATTTACTAAAATCCATGGTACTAGAATAAAGACTTTTTTCAGCAGTGATACATGTGAACTCTTTATAAAATAATGATCTCAAGCTATTAGAAATCCTGAGCCCCGAGCTCAAAATAAACATCTTTTTAAGAAGATATTTACTTATTGCCTTGTTTTGGGTTTTTTTGTTTGGTTTTTTTTATTTATTTATTTTCCTGGTTTTAGGTGTTTTAATGTGGGAAGTATTTACAGAAGGAAAAATGCCCTTTGAAAAAAGCTCCAACTATGAAGTAGTAACAATGGTTAGCCAAGGACATCGTTTGTATCGTCCTAAACTAGCCTGCAAGCAGGTGTATGAAATGATGATGATGTGCTGGCAGGAGGTATGTGCTTTCTTATTTATTTGTCTTTGAACTGAAAAAGGGCTAATCTAATGAGAGAAACTAATCTCTATTGCAGCATTCTGACTGTATCCATGTTCTGTCAGCTGTTCATGTGCTTATTGCTAAGATAAAGATCTCCTGGTTTGCAACTGAACTAGAGCTGCAATAACAAAAACAACCAAGGAAATCTATATGAAGTGACTGTCAGATTAAGTGTGCAAAAGCATTTAGTAACAAAATGAAGTAATTGCTAAATCTGTGCTAGTCATGTTTGTATTTGCGTATAAATTCTGCTAGCAAAAAAAAAAAGTAGTCAACAGTCCAGAGGTGGAGAATCTGATTTTATATTGCTTTAGTTTATTAATCATTACAGAAACATGACAGAATGAAAATATTTTCAAAAGAATACTTATAGAATCATAGAGTCTTAAGGGTTGGAAAGGACCTTAAGATCATCCAGTTCCAACCCCCCTGCCATGGGCAGGGACTCCTCACACTAAACCATGGCACCCAAGGTTTTGTCCAACCTGGCCTTGAACACAGCCAGGGATGGAGCATTCACGACTTCCTTGGGCAACCCATTCCAGTGCCTCACCACCCTAACAGTAAAGAATTTCTTCCTTATATCCAGTCTAAACCT
>JBCJKH010056100.1:0-14023 GCA_039877255.1 Loriculus beryllinus | reverse complement strand
CCCTGGAAGGGTCTCCTCCAACACTCAATGGGAAGGAAAAGCAATTTCAAACAGAGCTGCAGGAACGGAAAAGACAGCATTCTCTCTCTTCTTTTTTGTTTTGTTATTTTTTTAGTTGGGATAATCTGGGATAATTGATTGTGTTCCCATAGGCTGAGCAGCCTATGTGCCATGCTCCCCACTGGTCTTAGGACACCCTGTGCAATACCGAAAGACACTCCTGTGCACACACCCGCTCCCATTTTGCATTTCCCACCTGCTTTTCACCCTCTTCCATCCTAGGGGCAGTGGAAGAAAGGGTGAGCAGTTTGGAGGATGCAGCAAAGGTAGGGGAGAGCAGTTTCATAGCCTGTGTCCTGGCAAGGGACTGCCAGCCCAAACGTGCCATGGCCACAGCAGGGCTGGGGGATGCTCTCCCCAGCACCCTCCCTCCACCGTGTTGCTGGAGAAGGTGTATCAGGTAGACATCCATGAGTGTGGTACCACCACGTATACTGGGCACAAAAAGTCTGTGCAGCTCCAGATTTGGACACTCCTTGTGGGTCCCCAAGGCGAGGGCTCTTCAAACCTGCCCTGCAAAGACCTTTGCTCCCTGGGTGGTCAGAGCACATGCAGGAGGTCAAGAGTCCCTGTCCTCTTCACTGCCAGCTTTGGGGAACAGTTACCTTTCCTTTAGCTCTCTCGTTCCCCCTGCTCATACCCATGCTAGGCTGCTCTGGGGTCAGATGTCCTTTGGCCTTTCAGATGTGCCCCTTACCTGCTGTAGCTTGTCCCTGCTTTCCTTTCTCTTGTGCCTGCTCCAGAAAACATCTCACAACAACTCTGGCTCCCACTTCTACCCAAATCTTCCCATGGGAACACAGGCAAAGGCTTTTATTTTTAGAAAAGCCATACGTACATGGATATATGTGTGTGTGTGTGTGTGTGTGTGTTCAATTAAAAATAGCAGAGCAGTCAAATTCTCCTGCTCCTTTTGATATGCCACAAGGGAAAAGATCCTGGTGCTGAGATCACAAGGAGCAGCTGACACCAGTGCTCGCGATGTCTTTTGATCAACTCCACAGATGTGACATGTCCCCATTGGCAACAGGGCTGGGTAAAAATAAACTCCTGCAATCCAACGCTGCTGAGCTGCCCTCTCTGGGCACCCTCTAGGCAGGAGTGCCCTGGCACTGCACTGTGTGCAGCCACCCCGAGGCAGTGGCTGGCAGCGGATGCTCCCAAGTGCCTGGCTAGCATAGGTCAGTACTGCCCCAGTCTCAGCTCTGCCTGTCCCAGTTCCCCCTTCTCCTTGGAAAAAGTGAGGAGAGCTCAGCATGGGCATCCGCAGGGCATCCCAGCAGGAAGCCATGGCCCCAACCACCCTGCTCTGCTCCAAAGGGTCACGTAACCAGCCCAGCCACCTAAGGACTTGAGTCCGCAGTGGGAATCCATCAATTGGAACACCACTAGCTCAGCACTGAGCACTGAGAGCACAGCCCTGGCTGCAGGGCTGGGGCAGGACTGAGCCCCCTGCCCGGGTAGGGGTGGCAGTGGTGAGGGGAGGCTGCCTGCGGGCACTGGACCTCATCTGCCCTAACTTTCCCTTTTCCCACCCTTTGCATTTCCTGCTGCCTTGGGAGAGGAGTGAACTTTTGTTCTAATTTTACTCGGGAGTTTGCAGGAAGATCAGCCATGGGTTCTTGGTGTGCAGCCAGCAAACACCCATGGAGACATGCTCAGAAATTCGGAGGCATCCTCCAGCCCAGACACCTGGTCTGTGTGTGCTGCAGCGTGGCTGCGATCGGCAAGCTGCCGGCGGCTCACTGCAACATGTCTACGGATCCCTGCACCCGGGAACAGCGATGCCCAGGCAGCCAGGAGTGCTCCCGTGCCACACACCTACATCCTCTGGGGCAGCAGGAGCCCAAGCTTCAGCATCCTTGCCCTGTGGCAGCAGGAGAGCCCTGCAGCAACACCACACCTGAAAACCAAAGCTGAAAGGTGTGTGGGGGAATGGCCTCCTCTCAGAGACATCTTCCTCGACTTGCTTTAAAGCATGAGCCAGCTCTGACCTCATCCCTAGCAGAAACGTAATCACAATTAGAATCATGGAATCAGCCAGGTTGGAAAAGACCTTTAAGATCATCAAATCCAACCGTAACGCCAGGACTGTCAAGCCCACCACTAAACCACGTCACTAAGGGCAAACTGACCTCCTCTCATGGCTGCCCTTCATGATCTCCAGTCACAGCCACCCCACATTTGCCCCCTCATGGTGGCCCCTCACTGTACAGCTGCCGCCGCTACCCCTCATGGCCAACCCTCACCTCCCCTCAAGATCTCCTCTTATGGCCTCCCCTCACAGTCCATGGCTGCCCCTGCTCTCGCCTCATGATCTCCCATCACAAGCACCTCACCACTCCCCTCACGATCTTCCCTCACCCCTCATGGCCACCCCATCTCTCCCCTCACGATCTCCCGTCATGGCCACCCTATCTCTCCCCTCACGATCTCCCCTCATGGCCGCCCCTGCTCTCCCCTCACAATCTCCCCTCATCTCTCATGGCTGTCCTTCCTGTCCTTTCACGATCTCCCCTCTCCCCTCATGGCCACCTCTCCTGTCCCCTCATGGCCACCCCATCTCTCCCCTCATGATCTTCCCTCACGGCCACCCCTGCTCACCCCTCTCCCTCATGGCTGCCTCTCCTTGTCCCCTCATGATTTCCTCTCATGCTTCATGGCCACCTCATTTCTCCTCTCACGATCTCATGATCTCCCGTCTCCCTCATGGCTGCCTCTCCTGTCCCCTCACGATCACCCTTATCTGCGCACCGGGCAATGGCACATGCACTGTGCTCGTACTTAGCGAGCCCGCGAGTGCCTCATCTTCTGAAGCCTGCCGGCGGGCAAGCGGTGCTGGATGTGAGCAGTGCCCGCGAGGGAACTTAATCCTGTTTAAGCCCGGCAGGGCAGATTTGCATTGCCGCCCGCCCGGCCGGCCCCAGGATGCTGTGCCTTGTCACTCACACGGACAAAAAGAAGGGGCCGAAGGAACCAGCCAGAAACAGGCAGCACAAATCCCCGCCGAGGAGCCGAAGCGGTGACTCAGCCCCGCACGGAGCCTCCTACCCAAAGCGTGAGGGGATAAATACACATCCACACGTGCTGGAGACAGAGCCCCACGTTAACCGGCAGCGTTTAGGCTGGGACCCAACCCAGCAGAAGGTGAGAAATGTCAAGAACATGAAATGCCGGCTCCCGCCAGCTCTCCCTTGGCAGCACGGGCAGCACCGGTCCCAGGTGCCTGTGGTCATGGCCAGCCGGGGAGTTTCCGCCTCCTCACCCTCACCCCAGGGTTGTCTCTAGAAAGGAAATAAAATCCTCGTGCAGGGGCTCTGGAAGGAGGAGTCCGGTCTTATCAGGGAAATCCGCAATCACAGACTGCTTGAAACAGGGATTACGGCCATGCAGGGAGCCGGGCACCGCGATGAACTCCTACCCGAGAAGGCGGCACGGGTTGGTTGGTGCAGCACTGGGCACCGCTGCACACCACGCTCCCTGCTTCAGGCAGTGGGAGCCCTGCTCGGGGGCTGCAGGCCCCCGGCACCCTCCCTGGCCAGCCCAGCAGGCAATGGGGGCATGCAGCCACCGTGACCCACGCCAGGGCCAGATCCATCTGGAGCAGCAAAACTGGATGCTGCCAGCCCCTCATCATCCCCAAGGACGCACCAGCTCCCTCCCAGTGCAGACTGGAGGCACCCCCCTCCAGTACTGGCAAGGAGAGCAGAGGTGGGGATGGAAGAGAGAGCTATAAATAAGTGTAAATACAGCACGGAGGCACCTGGCCAGAGCTGTGAAGGTCACCAGAGTGTGTGCCAGCAGATAAGCAACCCCCTCCCCGCTGGCATTTGACAAAATGTCACTGTGAATGGGGGAGAGATGGTGTCGGGTTGTGCCTTGGCCCGGCTGCCCCTCGCCACCCCCTGATATTTATAGCCCAAGAGCCCCAAAGTAGAGGGCAAGTGGTACCCGCTCGGGAGGCAGCGAAGGCAGCAGGGATCCTGCCTGCAAACACACTGATGGGACATGGCAGAGGGAGGCACGAGGGGTGCAAGGCAGGGCTGTGCTGCAGCGGGCTGCTGCTCCCTCACCCTGCTCCCCAGTAAAGGGGGAAGGGGAGCTTGGAATCCCAGGCTCCCAGGTCTGCACAGAGGCATGCAACATCCCGCTGTCCCGCTAGGAGCAGGGCATTTCACCCTCTGCACTCTGTTGATGGTTAATTTCTTTTTAGTTCTCCTAATCTGTTTTAACGCTTCAGCCCAGCCAGCAAGAGGAAAAAACAGCACTGGTGTTTAAAACCGGACAAAATAAATAGCAGGTTGATCCTTTCTTCCACTCTAACTACTCAAAAACAACTGCAGCTCGTCCGTATTGCTGTGCACGTGGGAGCCACCGCAGCAGTGCGCTGAGCACCCACATGGAACACCCCACACCGACACGTGTGGGTCAGCCACAATGTCAATGCAGCCCATGACCCGCAGAGCAAGGGGTGCCCCATGTCAGGCTCTGAGCTGGAGCCTCAACAAAGTCTCACTTGCTGACTTTTGTCTTACATTAGAAGGTGTAATTAAGATCAACTGTGAACTGCCAGTAATAGGAAATATTAACCATTAACCGCAAACAATAAACATGAACTTGCCAGGATAGATTTGATATGGAGGAAAGATGGAAGAAATTGCACAGGATTTGCAATTTCTTGAGTCACAGGATAGAAAAAAGGAGCCTGAGATACTGGTAATAATGCCCTGAATAAACAACGTTCTGCTGGAACACTTCAAACAAAGGTGTGTCGGGTTTAGGAAGAAGGGCAGCAGCAAAGTAAATCACAGGTTACAGAGCTGCATGTTCACACTAAATCTGGGAGCTGTTCATTTGGTTTCCAAATTAGAGGACCCACTTTATTTCTGTCTGAGCTCTGGGATGGGCCAGCCCAGGGCTGCAGGACCCACTGGTGCTACAGCAGAGCTGGGGATGCCCCACAGAGAGCCCAAAGCACCTCCCCACCATGTCACCCTCCAGCACCGCCAAGCACCACACAAGGGCAGGAAAGGAGAACCCGTGGTTGTTTCACCCCGTGCAAGGAGGGGGACAGCAGATAGACGGAGCAGGGAACAGGCTGTTCCCAAAGAGAGAAGCTTCTCTCTCAACACTGCTTAATGGAAACAGCACAGGCTGACTGTGGTTGCTGCCAATGCTGAGCCGTGCTGGCTGCTGCCATGTCTCCAGGATACAGTGTGCCAGGGAGAGGTCTGTCCTGGCAGTGCCAGCACACTCGGGCACACACAGCGTGCTGGTAACAGTGCTCCCATCACAAGTGTGACAGCTTTATCCTGCACCCCTCGAGCCAAACAGCAGTACCCCATGCCAGCCCAGCAAACACTGCCCCACCACACGCTGATCCTGGCACAGCACAGAGCGGCACCCCGAAATACGCATGTGCCAGCAGCTGCCAGCCCTGCTCTGGTCACCCACGGGTGCTGCTGCAGACAGTGGGACTGGCAAGGCTCAACGGCATCAGGCAGGGCACAGCATGGTCCTGAACCTTAGTGGCGTTTTCTGAGAAATTCCTTGTTATCTGCCCCACAGCCAAACACAGGCCCAACAGACAGCAACCGACGTGGTGAGCCGGGTACAAAACCACAGGGCGAACTGAAATGTTCCATCAGCTTGAGACATCTCCAGCCCTACCATGCGATGCTCTGGCTGTGGCAGAGCAGCACAGACAGGAGCAGGCAGCTGTGCTCCAGCATGATGCTCACCTCCCCACTACACCACATGGAGAAAGGATGGAACAAGAGGTGGCACCAGCCCGGCAACCTCAAGAGGCTCTGCACAGATGATGCCAGCAGGGGCCAGGCCAGCGGGGCACTGGGACCACTGACTCACGAGAGGCTGACTATTAGCCAGCTCTGCTGGTCACAAAAATTCCCCACGCTGACAACTCCCTGCTTTTGAAGGGAAAACATGAGGGGGTGATTATTTTCAGACCTTCCTCTTCGGATGTCCTGGCTGCCAGAGCCACATGACAGCCTTTGGGCTGAAGGGGCTCCACGAGGCCCTTTCTGTCCAGATATTGCAAACATCCTCCTGTCACAGCTCACACCAGTGCAGCTCCGTAGCACTGTCTGTCCTGGCACTGGCAGCTCTTCAGCCTTCTCGGCTGGCTGCAGGAGCAAATCCCTGCCAGGAGGATGTGAGCAACAGTCCCTGCAGCTCTCCACAACGTGAGTGAGGTTGAACCTGCAGCAGCACAAGGAGGAAAGCAGAGCTGCTGAGTGCGTTGTCACTGTGTTGTGCCATGCTGGGCTCCCACTCCAGCTCCAGAGCTGTCCAGGAAAGACCAGCCCAAACCATGCTCCCTATCCATGGTCACAGCCTGGGATCCGCTGCAGTGTTATGCTTGGAAAGCTCCCGTTGGCTTTGCTGGGAGCTACAGCCTATGGTCCTGGGAATCACTGGGGGTTGGCACAGGCACTGTGGGGAAGCAGGAGGCTTTTGAGGTCCATGGGCAGGCAGCAGGGAGCAAGTGTGGCAGCAGGTTGTACTGGAGTACAACCAAGAGTACAACTGTACTCTGTAATTCCCCAAAGCATTCTGGCACTCCATGGCAGCAGATCCATGGCTGTGACACAGAAGCTGAGGTTAAAGCTGGCCCCAATGTTGTCCCTTCACATACACATCTGAGAACTGGTGGAGATAACCTGCTCTCTGTGGGACATCACAGCCTGGTGTTAACCTTCTGCCAGGTCTGTGGCCTTCATCGGCAGGATGCTCTTCACCCTCCTGAGCCATTGGTGCCTTTTCAAACCTCACTGACGCTACCATACAGAGCAGGAACTGTCTGGGCAGCCTGTCCCTGGCCAGGAGCACTCCCAGTCCCTTTTGCCATGGCAGTGGTAGGCAAGGAAGGAAGGAAGCGTGTCTCCTGCCTGCCTGCAAGGTCTGTTCCAAAGCTCAGAGGTGCTGAGCTGTTCCCACCATGGAAGACACTGCAGTGCCCAGCACTGTTCGGTGCTGCCCATGTTCCCGGCAGCAGAGCAGCCTCTTAGTGCTAATCAGGACGAGGCGGGAGATTGGGAAGGTTCAAGCTGGGGTTAAGAAGGCACAAGGAGGATCTTCCTGCATTAGCCTGAGCTCCCAAGGGGTCCAGCCCCGATGCTCTGCTGCCACAGGCATGCAGGGCACCACTACCAATGATGCAGTAGTACCACCGACCACTGTGACCCTCATTGGACCCTTCCTCCTGCCAGCCCCCGGCTGTGCTGTCCATTCTGCTGGGGGGCCTTTGGGGAGCCTCCACTGTGCCCAGCCCCAAACTAAAGTTTTTAGCTGGAGGCACAAGGCCTCGAAGATGAAAAGCACTGTGGAAAAGGCAAAACTGCTCAGATCTGTCTGTACCCTCCCACCAGGCCTGTGCTTGCATGCCTGGGCCCATACCCTGGTGGGGTGGAAGCACCAGCCTTGCCCAGCCCTCCCCTGCCAGGCAGGCAGGTGCTGCTGGCCACCCCTTGCTGCACATCCCCTTGCTGCCAGCTCCTGCCAGCTGCCCTGCATGGGGCCCTGGCACCCCATGGCATTGCAGTGCTGCTGGCACCTCACTGCTCCCCATCATCAGGGTCCCCTGGAGGTGCCCTGGCTGGAGGAGATGCATCACCACCCAACCTGGCCACCGCTTGGTTCTGCTCGGGCACAACTCTGCCTGTGTTCCCTGGGAAAACCAGTGAAAGGGAAGCAGGGAGCCTGAGCACTGGTGAGCAGGCACGGCATGGGCACTGCCACATCCTGGGCTTGCCCCCAGCACCCCAAAACTGCAGAGAGTTGGTGCGGCTGCATCACCCCTTCACCACCTAGAAAAATGGTGGGGATGAGAGATACTGAACAGCAGCAGCACATCTTCCAGTTGAGCATCATTACTGCTAAGAAACCGCTGGTATTAACTCACCAACAGTACTGATACTATTCCAATTATTACAGAGGGGAAATTGAGGCAGAGGAAGGTGAAATGAGAGCAGGTCACAGCAGGTCCCCTGACTGCGGGCTATGTACACAGCTCACAAGGTGATGGTGGAGGCGTGATCCCAGAGCAGCACCTCTGGGCTGCCATGCTGCTGCCAGCACCCGCCGTGCTTTCACTGGCACAACCTGTTGGCCCGGGGATTTCCCAACCGTCACAAGGCTCTGCTGTGCCTGGATCCACACTGGAGCACTGCCGCTGTCCTGGGAAGTGGCCGGAGTCCCAGCAAGGACATCTACTCCTGGGGACACGGGGTTGGGAGCTCTGTCCCTGCTTTTCAGCTCTGTAGGGAGCATCTGTGGGAGCTGCAGCCTGGAGGCAGTGCTGCCAGCCCTGCTGCTCCTCCGAGCTTTTCCCAGCATTGGGACTGGGCGCTCCCCTCGCCCGCCCCACAAACAACTGACTCACCCCGGAAAGAAACTGTACTGAGATCTCCAGATAGAAAAATCCCTCCGAGGGCAAAACACTCCTTCGGGAGCACATGTACACCCAAGCAATCACCCACAAACACAAAGCTTTGCCCTATTCCAAATCCTCACCTGCGAGGGACCACACCTCTCCCCTCCCCAAAACCCCAGCTCGACAGGCTCCAGCAGGGCACACTGGAGATGCGTACCCAGGTAGGGTCTGGATGGCGGCTGGGAACCCTCTCCCCCCACATCAGTGGGATTGAAGCCCACAAACATGACTTCCTATGCTTAAATCAGACCCTTTTACCACTCCATGTCCTGCGCCAGCTCCCTCACAACCCTGCCCTGAGCTTGTCTGCTCCCAAGCCTTCTTCCCCCCCTGTTTTCATCCCTAGCTAATCCAAGGATCAACATAAAGCCAGAGACCCCAGGGTAGGCTGGCCTGAAATCCAGACCTGAAACCTGGATCCGACAGCCTGGTGCCCAGGAACTGATCTGACCCAGCATCCATCTCCAGGTCAGCAGCACCAGAGCCAAGGGTCCATTCCAGCATGCAGTGGACCCTTCCCAACTCTGCCCTGGCCATGCCCCAGATGTTCTGAATCTCCATGCAGGGCTTGCAGGCGTTAAGGCACCTCCCTGATGTGACACCTTCATGCACTTTGAATGGTCCCGGCTCCTGGCAGCAGCAGCACCATCATGTGTGCAGCTCCAGCTACCAGCCCCACCACCTCTGCCTCTCGTTGGCTTTTATCTGCTCTGTCTCCCCGCTCCACAGAGACCATTGGTCTCTCTCTGCTGTCTCTGCTCCCTGTGTCTGGGGCTGCCTTGTGGGAGCGTGTCCACATGTCCTTGGGGAGAGCCTCCAATGTCACCTTGGAAGAGTGCATGATGTATGTGGCAGGGAGGCAGGGCACATGGCACCAGCGAGGGAATCTTGCAAGCACCCTGCCTGTGCCATGCAGGATGAGCATGTGGTAAAGCCGGCTTCACATGTTGCCAGAGGGGAAGGAGGCCCCCCTGCACCTCCGAACATGGGCATAGCAAGCAAAGCCCTGGGCTCTCCATCCCGGCTCCTCTGCAAATACGGTTTCCATCACGGGCGACCGGGAGGAGCCACATGTTCTCAGAGCCGCCCGAGCCACGCTGGGTTATGCAAACCACAACGAGAGCTGTTTCAACTAGTTGGACTGCTGCCTGGCAGTCAGGTGCCTTCCTCCTCCTCCTCCTCCTCCCCAAACGGATGCCAGTCCCTGTGGGCAACAGCCCAGGCTCCCGCGGTGCCTCCGCCCCACTCTGAACATGCTGTGCGTGCTGTGCACAACGGGCTCTCCGTCCCTGGGCTGCCCCAAGAGGCGTAGGGGCTCGCTGTCCCCCAGCACCATGTGCTCTTATTCCCCAGTGCAGCTATGAACCAGCTCTGTAAGCACGTTCCACAGTCCTTGAGGTGTCCTCAAGTGTCCTGGTCTTGCTGGTGCACACGTGTACCACAGGCAATCAGAGGAGAGGTTATACATGCACAGCTCACACCCATCGCTCTTGGCCAGGAGTAGAGAGCTGTGCCATACAAACCCCAGGGTGTAGTAGAGGCGGGGAAAGTGCCATTTGTCCCATTGCTGGTGAGTTTTGCCAAGTACAGTACCCATGCCGGTATTTCCCACCCTGTCTGCACCCTCAGTTTGGTGCAGGAACCCAAGCAAACTGCTCCCCGTGATCCGCTGTGATCGACATTTGGAAGGGTGCTGGAGAAACAGTCACAGTGCTGTGAGCCACAAAGGAGCCTCAAGCAGAGCTGATCACCACATCTGTCACCAGCTGGCTCAGCCACACTCATGCCTCATGGCAATGGCTCAGTGTTTAGCTTTGCCTAGAGAAACTCTCCCCAGGGTGGAGAGCATCTGCTCCAAACAGCCTCCGACATGTTGCAAAATGAGGGAAAAATCCCAGATCCAAGCATTAGGCACCTTCATGCAAATCTCGCTGTTCCCAAGCCAGTATCAACCTCACACTCTGAGACAGCAGGAAACCTGCAACTCAGCTCTGTACAGGACTCTTGGTCCTTTGCACAACACTTCAACCTCTCCTTAAATTTCAACACAGATTGCAGGGAACTTCATATGCCACTGATTGAGTCAGCAGAGCCCCAGCAGCCCTGGCTCTGGCAGGGAAATGTTCTCTATCCTCCCTTGGCTGCTCCCAGCATCTCCAGTGGCACAGCCAGGGCAGCCAGGCTGCTGCCAGAGAATACAGTACCGTATGGATTAGAAGCAATAACCGATGCTGTGCTGAAATGCAGCACGAAGTGGGATGAAGCTGCCTGCCTGCAGCAGGGCGGCAGGGCTCCTGCTACAGACAGTGTCCAGCCCAGGGAGCCCAAGTGGGATTGTGGAGAGGGGGAAGTGCTGCAGAGCCAGACACTGGAAAAGGGAGAGGGATCAGCCAGCCCAGTCCACAGACAAGAGAGATGCCAACCAGGCTGCACCAGCAGCAGTACAAGGCGGGGGGGAGCTGACACCAGTGTGGGGTGCCACAAGAGATGGCTCCATCCCTGCAACACATTTCTTTACTACAAACTTCTGTGCAACAAAATAAGGCCTTTGCCAAACTAATCCGGCCCCAAGCCAGCTCCTTCCAAGGCTCCCCAGGATGCTTTGCTCTAAGCATCCCTCAGAGGGTGCCAAGATTCTGTTGCAGGTGTCACTTTTTCTGCTTGGGGTGTTTTTCCAGCTGGTGCTGGGTGTCCTCGTGGAGCTTTTCCACAAAGGTGGCACCAAGCTGGAGGAGCAGGGAAACCTGCCTGTGCTCAGTAGTAAAACCCGCTGGCAATGCCGTGACGCCTCTCTAGACACTGCATCTAAATATAGACTCCTCATTTATTACCCTGCCAGCCGCTGGATGTGGTGTGAGAGGAGCTGGGGGGCCTGCACCAACGCTCTCCCTCGCCCATGGCTGCGCACAGCCAATGCAGAAGCTCCCATTGGCTTAAACAGGGTGCAGAGCGTAAAATAAACCATGAGCCTTCTCCCTGTGTGTCTCCTGAGAAATGGGGCTGGTCTGCTGGTGAGATGCTGTGTGTCCCAACCTCCCTCCCTCTGCATCCAGAGCGGTTCAGAGATGTGCTGGCATGAGCAGGTCTTGCCTGTGTGGATAAAGATTCCTCCTGTTCCTGGTGAGAACAGTGGTGGCATCCAGGCATCCCAGCAAAGGATGCGCTGCCTCCCTGCTGATGAAACTCAAACCAGCCACGGATGCCAGTGCTCGACCCAGCTGCACTTCCTCTCTCCCTGGGACTACAAGAAAGGGATTGATTTTGCCAAAGTCAGGTCACATCAGGACTTGTCCCTCTGTGCACATCCCAGAGGGAAGGAGACATGCCCCAGATTTGCTGGGGACTTGCAGCCTCTGTGATGGGAAATGTGGTGCTCAGGGCAGGGCAGGCACAGGAGGATGGAAAACGCATCCTGTATGCCCAGGAGAGCACAAAATCCTGCCAGGCTTAGCTCTGGGACATGGTGTGAAGGCAGCTGCTACGGAGCTGAGGCATGGGCAGGAGCAAGAGGGTGAATCCCGGAATGCTGCAAAACACTGCTGGCTGCTGCCCACACTCACAGGCAGCTGTGAGCTGCTGTGCCATGGCACCATGCCTTGGCAGCAGACCCCACACTGCCCTGCACAGCCTCACACCCTGGACCAAGCTGCTCCTTTGCCCAAGCTCCTGAGGGGGAGCATTTGAGGGGAGGGACTCAGTGGGACCCCAAAGATGCTGCCACAAAAATCCCAGCACTGACCCCAGGCCATGGACCCGTTAGAGCCATCCCAGGAGATGGCAGAGCTGGTGTGAGCTCCCCACAAGCCTCCTGCCCAGTCAGAGCAAGCTCCTGGGACCTTTTCTGATGCTCTCCAGCAGAGATATCAGAGCAAAAGCTCTGTGCAAGAGGCAGGAGGAGCAGGGAGCTATGCTGCCTAAGCCATCAAGCCCCAGCCTGTGTGCTTGCTACCTCCATCACCACATCTGGGAAGAATGGAGGGTATTTACTCACTGGGGATGCAATGCAATCCAGTCACTACCCCTGCGCAGCCGGAAAGCCAGGCTGGGCCGAGGCACTGCTGGCTGCTCGCAGCAGCCATCCCCCCAGCTCTTGGCACTGAGTCCCATTGAGACAGGGCCAAGCAGGATGGGAACTCCAGGCATCCTGCCTCCTGCCGCCGGCGCTCCCGGCAGGCCGGTTCACGCTAGGACACCCGCTCCTGGGTGGCCAGGGCGCCCTGCTGCCAGCACTGCCGGCCTCAGCCATGCCTCCTGCCCCATGCCAATGGCACCAGCCAAAGGAAACACCCCCCAGCTCCCCAGCACAGCCGGTCTTCCCCTCACTGCGCTCATGCAGGGCAGCTGAAAAGCCACCCTACTGCCATGGGGCTGCAGCAAGACTGTTTCTGCCATCGGTACCCACAGCAGCACGGCAGGAAGAGCCCTGTGCCCATGAACATCCCTCAACCCTCACCACATCCCCACACTCGGGGTGAGCTGGCCAGCCCCATGGTACATCCCTCAGCCAGACCTTACAGATGGCAACAGCCCTCCTTTTGGGGGAAATGTTTGGGCTCACAAGGCAGCACATCAAGAGATCTCCCCATGCCTTTGGGGGGGCTGCTCCTCCTTCTCTCCTCATTCCCTGCTTGGGACCATCCTGTGCACAAAGATAGCAAGCCAAAACAACCCAAACATGATCTCTGGATGACCTCCTCCTCCCTGTGCTGACAAGAGAGGACACAGAGACGCCCTGCTTCTGCCTCCCCCTCAGCTCAGAGGCCTTTCCCCTGCTTTCCCCATGCTCACGGGGGCATAAACCCTTGGGCAGCAGCTGGTATTTGGGTAACAGGCCAGGGAGTGCGGAGGATGCTGAGCCAGAAGCACGTGCTGCTGTTGTCTGTCAGGATAGCAGCAGCAGCACATGCTCCAGGAACTCTCCCACGGCCGCCAGAAAACACCCCCGGGACCCCTGAGTGCAGATGTGAGGGGTAGCAGATGGGGGAAGAGCTGCAGGAGGCTCTGCCCTCCCTGCCTGCAGCTCTCTGGGCTGGGGGGTCTCCTATGGCACCACTGCTTTCACCCACCCAGGACCGCAGCTCATTTGGGATGGTGACATGTGCCAGGTCCTGCTGGAGGGAGCGCTGTCCCCAGCCCTGATGGGATGCTCTGCAAAAGGCTTCTTCATCCTAACCAGCTCGTGTCTCCTGGCTGCGCCACCCTCCTCCGCTAACAACAGTGACCCTCTCCCACCTTTCCCTGCAGGAGGATTTCACTAACGCCTGCCAAGGGATTTACCAGGATAAAGGGCTCACTGAGTGCTAACCATATCCGGGAGCTGCTGGCATCCATCCTGGCAGACATCCAGTGCCATCCTGGAGAAACCTCTGCAAAACTCTCCCCCCATGCCTGCCACCCCCTGCCCCACACCCCAGCCATCGACCCTTGCCAGGGCCACGGGTCCCATGGGAGCGAGCTGTGCCTGGGCAGCAAGCACAGAGGACATCCAAAGAAGGAAAGGAGTCGGAT